>LR753562.1:52960-103048 GCA_902729485.2 Mus minutoides
AATGAGTTCTTTTGTGATTGGGTTACCTCACTCAGGATGACACCCTCCAGATCCATTCATTTGCCTAGGAATTTCATATATTCATTGTTTCTAATAGCTGAGTAGTACTCCATTATGTAAATGTACCAATTTTTTTGTATCCATTCCTCTGTTGAGTGACATCTGGGTTCTTTCCAGCTTCTGGCTATTATGAATAAGGCTGCAAAGCAGTCACCAACTAATTGTCAATATATCATCACACAAATCTGGACATCTGGAGCCCCTTCCACCTCCATGTTACCAACTTGTTACTGGTCTGATATTCTGCAAGTCTTATGACTGTAGCAAGTTCTGTGAGTTTATGTGTATAACAACCAGGTCATGGAAAGAAGACACCATCTTACTACACGTCTTCCCTTCTATTGCTTCTTAAATATTTCAGACTCTCTGCTCTGGTCAGCCTGAACTCCCAAGGCCTCTGTGTATAGTGGGGCAGTAGTATAGCTGTTCCATTGACTCTAAGCATCAAGAGTCATTTACTTATTTAATTTATTGGAAGCATAGGGAGCCTGGGCACTAATCAATCCCCGCTGCACTAAGCAGCTTCTGTGACTAGGGTGAAAAGCAGAACATATTATGGACATAAACATAGAGATTCACAAAGCAGGTGGACAGGATGGTCTTTTAGCAAAATACCACAAAAGGTACTCTCCTTTGGCCTATGCCGTGAATTTTTATCATGATTACAGTACCAGCTATGAATTCTTCCTGTGGAACAAGCCTCCAATTCATTAAAATGAAGAATTAACTTCTCATATAAAGTCTAGCTACCATTTCAGAGTTTGTCTCTCTTCTCTGCTTGCTTGGTATCTTAATATGTGGTCTCCCAGTCCAGGTAAAGTCACTGATGTAGGTTTTTTTTCCCCTTGTAGCACCTTTTAGCATGATGAATGCTAGCCAGTAGAGAGAGAGATTTTTGGTTAGTAGAGATTGATTTCTCTATCCTCCATGCTAAGTGTCCTGGAGTCATCCAGTTATAGTTTTTGTTTATTAATTCTGAAAATTACACATTGTTTTATCCTTTAAGTTCCTCCCTCCAAATATTCCGATGCAAGCCCTTGTTCTCTTTTCCATTCATAGTCTTGTTATATATTATGGTGGTTTTAATGATATAGTCCACATAGTTTAACATATTAGAAAACTTGATAAAGTATTAATCTCCAGTTGATAAAACTGTTTGAAAAGGTGTAGGAAGAGGTGTATCATGGGTGGTGGGTGTACTGTATGGTTTCAGTGTCAACTTGACACAAACTGGACATATTACAGAGAAAGGAGCCTCCCTTGAAAAAAATGCCTTCATGAGATCTAGCTGTAAGGCATTTTCTTAGTTAGTGATCAAGGGTGGGAGGACACAGTGTGAGTGGTACCATCCTGGGCTGGTAGTCTTAAGTTCCATAAGAAATCAAGCTGAGACAGCCAGGGGAAAAAAGCCAGTAAGCAACATCCTTCCAGGGTCTCTGCATCAGCTCCTGGTTCCAGTCCTGACTTTTTTTGGTGCAATAATGTGGAAATGTGATCTACATAAACACTTTCTTCCCCAACTTCCTTCTTGGTCATGATGTTTGTGTAAGAATAGAATCCTTGACTAAGACAGTGAGCTTTGAGATTTCAAAAGCCTTTATCAGTTAGGCTTGTTTCTCAATCCCTCTTGTTTGTGGATCAAGTGCACACTCTTGGCTATTTCTTCAACCTTAAGTCTGGCTACTTGCTGTCATGATACCCATCATGATGGATGGAGACTCCAACCATCTGGGACCATGAACCTGAAAATTAAATGCCATGATCATGGTGTTTTGTCACAGAAGTAGACAAGTAACATAGACTCCACACACACATGTACATATGCCCATACACATACATGCACTCAGGTGTGCACACTCACATGGTCACATTCCTAAATTTATAAATATAAACTGCTTAGTCTGTATAATGTTTCTTGCATAATTATTTGCCTGGCTGACAGTTTGGTGTTGCTTAACCAATTGGCATACATTTTTGCTTTCAGTAATCCTTAGTTATCTGTAAACACCTCCTGGGTTTTTTCCTGTTCATAGTGTTGTACTTGTATAGGTAATGTTTAGGTAGCCATGCTGATGAAATTTTATGGGTGTAGCTTTTGATATTTCCAGGATACACTTTTAATGTCCAAGAGTCACTGAAATTTTGCTCTGCTCAGCTTATTGTTCCTCAGTGGCTCATTTTACTGTTTTATTCATTTATTTATTTATTTTTAAAGATCTCACTGGAATTTCCACAAGCCTTGTTAGGTAACTATTTTCCAAGAACATTAGGATATAACGAGATATCATATTTTCCGTTTACAGTACTTGCAGAAGTAATATAGGTAATTAAGTATGTAATCTCATATAATACACTTAATGACTACAGCACTAATATTTTTCTTTATTATTTATTAAATATTATCTCCTAACATAATATATATGTGCTAAGTTTTAGTCCTTTACTATCTGTAAGCGAGCATTTATAGGAAATTAAGTTTTAATCTCTTACAGTCTATAAACCAGAATTTATACAAATTCCTATCCCCCCCCCCCAAGGGTGAGACAGGCCAAGTGAGAACTGTGGAAACGATCAAATGTTACAACATTGAAAAAACTAATAGAGGCCATAGCACAGTAAACAATATGGTATAACGCTAAACTAAATACAATTTAGGAAATTGAAATAGTGAAATTAAAAACTACTGAAGCATTAAAAAGGAATTTCCTCAGTTCATCAGTCACAAACCAGTGTAATATTACACATTTCCATTATACCATGATCAAAGTAGAGATAAATCAGCCATAGGTTGCCATAAAGAACAAGGATTTTTCCCCTGGGGGGGGGTTGTCTGAGTAATAAATGCCTCTGTGTATCTGCACCCCTGCGACAAGCTCAGGGAGAGGTCAGCAGTCACACTGGGAAGGAAAGGATGTATTTGGAACCTCAGGGAAGCCACCCAAAAATCTTGGTTTTATTTCAACATCTTAATCCCTTTGTGATCTAAGACACAATGCTTGATGGCTTTTGGTCTAAACAATCCTCTCCATCTGTCTATAGAGATGTCTGCCTTGACATGCCCACCACAATTAGCATTAAGTAGGTGCCACTTTGTGAGTGAACCAAACCCCAAATGAGCAAACAGTCCTCTGAGATCTGACAATGCCCCCTCACTCTCCTACACCTGCTTCTGAACTTGATGTTTGTATCATCTTACAGATTTGGAGTCATGCCTGAATTTACTGTGGAAGAAATCACTTAAGCACATTTTAAGCTTCTGGTGAGATTCTAGGTTTAATCAAACAACAAACAAACAAACAAACAAACAAAAACAATCGAGGAGTTTTTAAGTTCCTGCTTGAAATAAAGTGTAACAAACTGGGAGGCTGAACTATTCACAATGATGATTTAAAAACTTTTGAAGATAATAAATATTCATTTGGATTTTTATATTTAAGAAAGTATATTGAGTACTAAAAGACTCCTGATACAATTTGCTTTTCAGATAAAATTGTAACTCAATTAGAATTTTTTTTTACTGTTGGTTTTTCTCATGGCTAGAGGAAACATATACCTTACTAATCATGTTCTTAGATTAAGTGGTAATACCAATAGCCCCTTATTTTTTACACATAATCCTACTGTGAATCTCCAATTGACTTTTGTTGTTTTATTACACTTTATAGTTATAGATAATATAGCTTAAATAACTCATGAAAAATAATCAAATTTACATCATCTTTTTCTTAGAGAGTTTTTCTTACTTTTAAGCTGAGAGGATATGTATTTCTGAATTAATGTTTGGGGAATTGTTCGAAATATTTCTATGGTTGTTTTGTTTTAAAATTTAAACCAAAGTTATACAAGATATGCTGTTTTATGTTAAAAATCAAAACATTCAGAACACATAAAATGAAACATTGAAAGGAACAAAGATTATGTAATTAAAATGGTGTATTAATGAAATTTAGCACTGGTAAATCTAAGTTTTAACTTTTTATCCACTGTAAAGTTTGATTTCATATTTTACTCTTTTATATGGCCAAGGCTGACTTAATTCCATATTTTCATGTATAATAATTTATAAAACAAACTTCTTTAGAGCTCAATGATTGCAAAACATTTTTCCACTGAAAGTAGTTTTTACTTAAAACTGTTCTATAGAGCTATAAACTCTTGTTGTTTCTCAAACATTGCCTTTTGAAATACTTAACTATTATAAAAGTTAGAAGTAAACACATTTTTGAGAGTTTTCAATCATGTTTATTAATTTATCAAATGATTGTGTTTTTAACTATACAAAAAGCCCAAAAGTTTAGGCATTCATTCTAATAAACTATGAGAAAATTATGGAAATGTGATAAATATATGACACCTTGTACTTAACATACTGTGCTCGGGAACAGAATGGCACAACATATGGAAATCTAAGTATAAAGCAGTATGAGTATAAATGTGAAATTCAATAAACAAGTAGTTCTGGGCATGCAAGTAAACTTGAGAAATTTGACTACAGATGTCATTCTAGAAACAAATCCAACACAAAGTATCAGAAATGAGTAGACTGCATCAAATTGGTATTAGTGTACTTGTAGGCATGTAAGAATTATATGCATATTTAATGTGAAAATGTAGTAAAAACAATAAGTAAGTAAATAAATAAAAAAAAAAAACCAAAACAAATAAAACTCTCCAAAAGTCCAAAATTAATAGAAGCCAGATAGAAACAGCCATTTCTGTTTTTCCTGCCTTTTGACAATTTCCTAAACATCTCCACAGTGTAGTAGTTCGTTGCCGATTCTTTTGTTTTTTTTTTTGTTTGTTTGTTTGTTTGTTTGTTTTTTGTTTTTGGTTTAGATATATTGTTGTTTTTTTGGCAAATATGTTAATATTTTTGGGCAATTATTGGCTAATGGCTAATGATTCTACTCCCATATCATAACTGTGCAAATATTAAAATTTGATTAGAATAAAAAGATAAAGGAAGGCCATGTAGAATATTTCTTTTGGTTACCTGGTACTTAATGAATATATAAATTATCATGCAAGAAATTTTGAGATTAACTTTTGATATTTTCAACAGAAAGAACAAAGTGAAAAGTTTTGAAGATTTCTATTTAAAAAGTCAGAAAAAATGAACTCCTCAGAACACATCAAGAAAACTTGTATATAAATGACAAATATATTATTATTCCACAGACATAAGATCTGAAGTTTGATTAATGGGTCAGTTTTCTACTATAAACCTCTAAATATTATACAGGAAAATTTGTACTTAATATGGTGGTTTACAAGTCTGTCTGATTACACTTTACTAGACTTAGCTTTGAAACTAATTATGCAACTTAATGAAGTCTGGATTGAAGAAATAATGAAGCACATTTGAGGTGGTCAGTGCTCATGAATGCCATGCTAGGGTAAATAAGAACACATGTAAAGGTACAAGGAATGGGAGTGGAAACAAATCCTCTTACCAGGAACGTGGACGAAGAAAAAGCTAAATATATGTCTGATTCAGACAAGTAAAGCCCTATCACATGAATAATTTCTCATTTAATCAGAGGTGTTGCTAGCAACATCATCTGCATCATTGGACACCATTGATACAGTATTGTCTATATTGGAGATGATTATCAATTGTCTCAATGTCTAGATTCTTGCCTTTACTTATCTGCCTCATATTAGACTTCTGATGTGTAATGGGGCATTCACTTTGAAGCATAATATCTCATAGTCCTACTTCTGCGTGGAGTCTCTTTGTACTCCTGCTTTGAGATTGTTGGTATAGAAAACCAGAGTTCCAGCTACTTCCTGCGTCCCTGTTCTCAGAGTACTTGCTATTGTACAACTGTCTGTGTTTCTCCAAATCTCTGGGCACTGTATCATCTCAGTGTATCAAGGTGTTGAATATTTATTCACTAGCAATGTATCCATCAGGCTGTCTTTTTGTCAACCCTGTTACATTCTATATTGCTGACTTAAAGCTTTATGTAGAATTACTAACATGTATGGAATAAAGGGAACTGAGGAAGTAGTAGTAAAACAGGTTAAAATGTCTCTCTTATTCAATTGTTCTTAATGGGGGAAACAAATGGAAATAAACATTGGAAGTTAGTTTTGGTGTTTTAAGAAAATATAGTCGCCAGACATGGTGGCGCACGCCTTTAATCCCAACACTCGGGAGGCATAGGCAGGTGGATTTCTGAGTTCGAAGCCAGCCTGGTCTACAGAGTGAGTTCCAGGATAGCCAGGGCTATACAGAGAAACCCTGTCTCAAAAAACAAACAACAACAACAAAAAAAAAGAAAATATAATCATACTTTTAAAAGAAGATGTGAAATTTGTGTATTATTTCCCAAGACTTGATGTTGTGAAAAGAACATCATTGTAGTTTCACTTCTTACCAGTGTTATTTATTTAATTATACAACTCTTTTGTGAACAAGATCTGCATCTGGAATCTGTTTTCCTCCTCTGCTCTTAGCTGGGTGGGTTCAGTGAAGCTTTGGTCTCAATGTGACCAGGATTGCAATATAAAATTCCAGATAATTGATGCTTCTTTAAGTCAAAGGTAAGATATATTTTTACAGTATTTTTAGTCACATTTTATTTTCTGGCATATTTCTGTAAACATGGTAGCAATTTTTAAATTGAAAATAGCATGTTTTTAAATATGTTTGTTCAAATGTTTTCAAATAATGGTTTCCGTCACCTAAATACTCACAATTCTTCTCTACCCAGCTCTCATCTCATATCAATCACCTCTTTCCAACTGGAAAATGAACAGGCCTCTATATAATAAAAATATAATATAAAAAGATCACTCACTCACTCACTCAAACAAACAAACAAACAAAAAAACAAACACAACAACAAAAATCCAAATACCACAGAAGAAACAGATAAAAAAGGCACAATGAAAGAACACAAGAAACATATATCATATCATAGAGACATCAGTTCACACCAACTAGAGTCCCATAAAACCACAAAACTGAGAACAATAATTTATATGCAAATGACCAGTAATATTTACCAAAAAAAAAGCATCAACACAACCTTAAGAGACAAAGAAATTCTAAAATGTGTGTTTATATTCTGTTGTTCATTAACTGATTGGCGTATAGACTAACCTTAAGAGTAGTTTAATTCCCCAATGAGACTCTCTGGCAGAAATGGAAATTGGCATTTAAAAGTGGTTATCTTTTTAAATTACATGTTATACTTTATGTTTTAATTGGTTATTTTATTTATTTTCATTTCAAATGTTGTCCCTTAAACCTGAAAATAAAAAGTGTTTATCTTAATGGGAGATAGCTTCTGGGTTATGCATGTGGGTTTCTGTCCACTACTTTCAGATCTAGGACCCCACCTGATGCTGCCAGTCTCTGTAAGTTTCTATGTGCACCATATCCGCTGTGTTTAGGAGATCTTGTTTCCTTCAAGTCCTTTATCCCCATCCAGCTCTGACAATCCTTCAGCTACCTCTTCACTAGAGAGAAAAAATTTGACTGAAATATCCTTTTTGTAGTATTCCTTGATATCTCACTCTTTGTATATTCTCTAGTTGTGGATCTCTGTACTTGTCTGCTACAGGAAGACTCCTCTCTGGTGATAGGTGGGCAAGGCACTGATGTATGAGAATAGCTGACTGTCACTAGGAGTCATTTTATTGGTAAATGTATTTTTGAACAGTAGCATTTGTTTTTCTCATAGGTTCCTGATTTATCTAGTCTGAGGAACTTGGTACCAAAGCAGCATTGAGTATGGGTTCCATTTCATGGAATGAGCCTTAAAATAAATCAGATACTAGTTGGTAATTGTCTTAGTGTTACTGTGTTGCTATGATGAAACATCATGACCATTACTGCAACTATTACAATGCAAAACTTTTAATTGGCGCTGGCTTAGAGTTTCATAGGTTCAGTCTATTACCTTCATTGGAGGAAGAGTGCTGGCATCCAGGCAGACTGGTGCTGGAGAGTTAGTTGTGAATTCTATAGCTGGATTGGGAGGCAACCAGAAGAAAGATATACTAGGCCTTTCTTGAAAATTTGAAACGCAAAAGCTCAGTCCCAGTAAGTCACTTCCAACAACAAGTCGACAGATATCTAATACAGCAAGGCCACACCTCTTAATTCCTATCAAGTAGTACCACTCCCTAATCACTAAATATTCACATCTATGAGCCTATGGAGGCCATACTAATTCAAACCGTTTTTATTACTCCTGCAAACTTTGGTCACCATTGCACTAGCATACTATGTCAGATAATAAGCCAATGCAGACTGAAGACTGTGTCTGTTTGGTGTTTACATTTTTCTTTTGGTGTCATGCAGAGTATTTTTTGGTAGTAAGAACCTTAGAATCTAGGGAGATACCAGTTCAACTTCTCCATGTTCAATTAGTTGCATAGATGTTTTATGCAATGAGGCCTCAAGGTGAGTTTGTGAAGAACAATCTATAGTCTTTTCAACAAGCTGGAATGATTGGGGATATCACTTTGGATACCTGTGCAGATAGATCTATCTATCCAACTCCTATTGATGGAAGCTCCCTTGGGTGACAAGAAATGTCCACCTGGGACTCTGTTTTATCCAATATTTGGTGATTTCATAGAGACCTTCTTCATATATCTAGATATTTTAGGAAGATTTGATTTATTAGGTTTCCAAGTGAAACTGAACTAAATTTACTTATTGTTTCCCACGTATCTTCAGTCATTCCTATCTTCCCTCCAACTTCTCATTTTATTCTTGTTTTCTATCCTGCCATATAAATACCTATTCTTTTTCCACTTCATAAGAATATTGATTCCTATCCTCTATTCCCTTATTTGATACATACTTTTTTTTTTATCCTATGAATTGTGGCCTTCTTAAATCCCTTTATTTAATGGGTAATATCTACATATAAGTGAAAACATACTATGTTTTTCTGGATATAGATTAACAAACTCAGAATTTTTCTTTATTCTTGTTCTATACATTAACCAACAAATTTAAATGATTTCACTTATAATGATTGCTTAATATTACATTAAATAAATCTGTTTATGAGAATCAGGTTTTTTTTTTTTTTCCATTTCTGGCTACTATGAATATGCTGTTACAGCAATGAACATATCCAAGCAAGTTATTTCAGTGGTGGGATGAAACATTCCTTGATTATATGACCAAGAGTGCTATAACTGTATCTTTCTGATGACCCACCACAGTGACTTCCATAGAGCCTACATGAGTTTATAATCCCTTAGCAACAAATAAGTGTTCTCTTACTTCTCATTTTCATCTTCAACAGCATGAATGTTCATTCATATTATTGTTCTTGGCCATTCTGATAGGTATAAGATAAAATCTCAAAGGGGTGTTGATATAAATTTCCCTGGTGACTAAGGGTATTAAATATACATTTAAGTGCTTCTTGGCTATTTGAGTTTATTCTCTAAGAGATATCTGTTTATGTAATCTGTTATTAATTGGGCTATTATTTTTATAAATGTCTAATTTTATGAGTTTTTTAAATGTATTTTTGATATTAAGAATTGCAATATCTCCTTTGTAGACTTTCCTTTGATGGGTATGTAAAGTTCTTCCCTATCTCTTTGTTTCAATTTTGGTTTGAATTCTATTTTGTTAGATATTTAAAATGATACTCTGCTTTTCTTCATTAGGCCCATTTGTTTGGACTATGTCTTTCCATTATTTTGCCCCAAGATGATATTTCTTGTTAGTGTTTTGCTGTATTTCTAGGATAGATGCAGCAGAAGGATGAGTCTTGCTTTCATATTCACTGCATTGTTCTCTGACCTTTTATCAAAGGAATTGTGACTATCAATGCTGAGAGTTTGTTGATTCTTTTTATTTTGTTGTTGTGGCTGATCTGGGTTTATTTATTCCATATATATATGAATGCAGGCCAAAATTTTCTATCTAACTAATACCTTTTGTACTGTTAGATTTTGCAGATAGATATTTCTTAATTTTGTTTTATGACAAAATTTTGTTTTCTCTATCGTCACTGAAACTTTTCCTGGGTATGATACTAGCACTTGTGGACTCTTAGAGTCTATAGAACCCCTCTGACAGTCCCTTCTAACATTGAAAATACCCATTAAAAAGTCATCTGTTACTAGTGAGAATGAAGAACTAAAGAGTACCTACCCATTTCCTTAGTATGGCTTGCAAGTTCCCAGGGAATGCAAGTTCCCAGCTGTTCTCGGCTGTTACAGGCTGAGACAAAGACATGGAACTGGACTCGAGTTTGAGTGATGATCCCTTCCAGCTGGAAATGTAGACACAGAGAAAGAGAAGGTCACTTCAGGTGGTCTGATTACAGAGCTGGAGATGTGGCAGGGGTGTGGAGAAGTTGGTGAAGTGCATGAAGACCTGTATTTAGCCTATCTTATTGCTTATCCTCAATGGCTTACATGCTCCTGGATGCAACTTAAATTAACTTAAAATAATTTAAATTCTGATATGTTCCTAGTGTTCTGATATGCTGCAGTGTTAACACTCTGCAAAGCAGAAGTGTAAATCGATGACTGAATCTGTTCTTCCTTCCATCTTTTCAAGTCGACTCCAACTTTGTATACTTAGCACATTTCAACAACACCCAATCCAGACAATTATATTTTCCTGTAAAGCATAATGTCAGACAGAATAGCAAATTTGGACACATTTTTCTTAGGCAACATAAAATATACAACAATTGTTCATAATAATCATATCATATTCTTTGTCAAGTGTTATTTTTGCAAAGCTCAGAGAAAGATTTTTTAAAAATAAATCTCTTAAATCATACTTGAATTTTGACTATGTCTAATTACTTTACACATAGATGTCTATAACATTCCCTTGTACCAGTCTTTTAATTCTCATTAAAGATACATGGTGATCAGGTTGAAAGATAATCTCCCTGTACCTGTCCCAATCCTGTCCCTCTGTCCCTGTCCCTCTTCCACACCCGTATCTCTGGATCAGAAATGGAGGTCAGATGCCTTCTCCAACTCTTCTTTCCCTTATGTTTAATTACTTACTAAACTGAGCACTCATCCACCACTGTATCACTCACTGGCACATCAGTGTGTAGAATCCTCAAATAGCACTACTCCCTGGCACATAACTAAAAGACTCAGTTTTCCACTCTACATAAAATAGTTAGAAAATGTATACAATCAAATATTCTCAAATTTATGGATTGGTAAGGAAAATGTGTTTCATATACAGCATGGATTGTTATTCAACTGTACAGAAAAATGAAGTCATATACTTTGAGGGAAAAAGAAGGATCTAGGAAGGTCAGGCAGTGGTGGCACATGCCTTTAATCCCAGCACTTGGGAGGCAGGCAGATTTTGGAGTTTGAAGCCAGCCTGGTCTAGAGAGTGAGTTCCAGGACAGCCAGAACTACACAAATAAACACTGTCAAAAAAATGGATCTAGGAAACATTTATTGAATTAGGTAATACAGAGGCAGAAAGACAAATGTTACCTCTTCTCTCTCATCAGAAGCTTCGAGCTCCAAATTAGATGAGAATACATGTCCTATAGTAACTGCAGAAACCATGAAATTTAACTGGGATACTTTTGAAAGGTTGACTGGCAGAGAAATCAAAACATGAGTATCAGTATAGAGTGATCTGATGGAGAAAGGGGAAAATATTGTGTTCTATTTAAGGAATATGGAGAAAGAAAAATACAGAGCAAGGAGGCAGGAAGGTAAAAGACCAGTAAGAATTATATATAATCCTAGAGTATCTATCTAAAATGGACCTATGATACATATAAGATTACACACACACACATACACACACATACACACCCACACACCCACACACACACACACCCACACACCCACACCCACACACACACCCACACACACACACACACACACACACACACACACATATATATATATATATATATATATATATATATATATATATATATATACATATTTAATTTAAATTAAATTTTTTTCCTTCTGGACTGACAATGCTCTCCCTAATACAAAAACACTATCTTACAAAATCCTCAACACAAAGTATGAGAAGCCCTTTTTTGCCCAAGAAGTGTTCAGAATTTAACAGACTATCGCAATTGCTAATAATTGTCCTCTTCTACGAAGAGCTGGAACACTATTTTCTATTGCAGAAGACAGGATTCACTTCAGACACAATGTACAAAGGTCTCTAAACAGAAACTGACCAGACTGTCTCTCCTCTGAGTACTAGATGTCATGATTCCAGAATGCCCAGGCAATCTTCCAAAAATGAATACCACCAACTCACCCACCCATCTATGACCTTCGACAATGAACAGCATAGCACAATGATGCTTATGATCCAGTAGAAGAATTCATATTTTGGATGTGAATAAGAGTTCTATAATTAACCTATTTTAAAACCAATCAACACGGAAATTATACCTTGCACAGGAAACCCAGTCAGTTATCTAGAGTTAGAGAAGTATGGCACTCGCAGGAGAACCTACAACACCTTTACTATATCTCCATAATTATTAACTACATTGTAAATGTTGGTCATTATGCCTGCAGTTAAATAAAGTCCTCATCCCCTTTATAATAAAAAATTGTAATTGAAAAAGGAAAATATGATTACAGAAAACAACTCATCTAAATGTTCAAGGAGCATTGCAGATGAGAGAGCAGTAAAAGTTCAATGACCATGAAATTTGCTGTGAGAGTGTGTCTTCTAGAAATTTCAGAAGTTACATCCATACAGAATTAATAACATGACTGAATCAACATGAGTTGAACAAGATAAATTGGACATGTGAATAGCAAGATGGAAAGTTAAAGTGTCCAAGGCTCAGTCTCACAAAGGACTATGGACAAATAAGTAATACTGAAAGTGGGAGAAATAGTATTACCCATTGGAGAGCACAACAATGTTAAGTGATCATATGTAAAATCATAGACACATCTATCACTATATACAATAAGCAGAATTTATATGTGAATGTGTATGCATGTAGTACATATGTGTGAATGCATATCTATTGGAATTATATGTGCATATATATATATATATAGATATATATATATATATATATGTGTGTGTGTGTGTGTGTGTGTGTGTGTGTGTGTGTGTGTGTGTGTATACATAACAAAAATAATTAAAAAAATAAGGTCATGAAATTTCAAAAGAGCAATCAGAGATATATATGAGGGTTTGAATGTAGAAGGTAAGATAAATATGATATTATCAGGTGATAATACCAAAAAATTTAAAATAAGTAAAAGTTTTTTTCTAAGTGGAAACATGATAAATTCCTACCTCTATTTTTTAGTATTAACTAAATTCTCTCTCTCTCTCTCTCTCCTGAGAGAGTATATATATATATATATATATATATATATATATATATATATATATATATGTGTGTGTGTGTGTGTGTGTGTGTGTGTGTGTGTGTGTGTGTGTGTGTGTATGTAAAACATTTTAGAAATTACAGAGTCTGTTCTAACCATGCCATTCTCAAATTTTTCTTGATTTTAGTAGTAAAACATTGGAAAGATTTTCATTAATACATTGAATTCAGGAATCCAAATAATTTCACCGTGATTAAGCATTATATACTTATTGACGCTAATCATGTAAAATTTATCCTGTGTAAATATTTGCCAGCTATCTGACATATATATGAACACATTTTGACATTGTAAATTATACATTTAGGTCAAGAATGATAATAAAATTTAATGAATGTAAGCTGTAATTATATATTTATAGAGATGTACATTTAACAATTTGTCTACCTCTCATACCAATATTTTTGTCCTTAATGAATGAAGATAATTATTTATAAATAAATAAACTTTATTCATTGCCTATTTGCAATCAACTGTTAGGTTTATAACTTTATGTGTGGTCTCTCTTTTTATGAAACTATCTTCACACATATTATAGCTTTGTGTTCTAAAACTGACTCGATTGTTGTTTGTGTATTAGGGTACCTTTGCCCTTTTCTCCAACATAAAATGGTTCCTGTTTCTTTTGAATATTTGTTAAATTTTCTAACAGAGTTGATGTAATTAAATGTTTCATGTTATATATGATTAACATTAAGAGCATTAGAGTCATAGAACTAGAAGTTATTGAGCTGCTTACATCATTACTTTATTATCATTACATATTCACATTATACTGACTATACTTATTTGAATATATTCATTGGAATATACTGGAATTCACTAAGCTTTAAAATATCTACCATGAATCTAAATTTTTATAGTCCTCACAATAATAACTTTCCACACACATTTCTCAGATTTCTTTCCTTTACATAGTTGCTAGCCATTATTTAAAATTCTTTTCTTTCCATCTAGAATTGTGATCAGTGAAATAGTGAAAAGTATACGTTTATCTTGTCATTTTCTATGTATCACAATACAAGTGACAAGTATTATTGCCCAGAAAAATGCCAATGACCTAATAACTGACCAACTTAAAACATTCCAAGACATTATAATTTCAGCAATAAGGTTAGAATTGATTTGCAAATGTTGGGGTGTATAAAATAGTAAAAGCATTGATTGCCATATGTCATTTATTAATTCATGACCACATATAAAATGTAAATTTGCATTTTGCACTTATTGTAATAGCTAAGAAACACACTTTCCTTTATTTTAATGTTTTATACAAGTTTATGGAAAGTCTTTTTATTATTTTATGATCTGATAAAGGGCTCATAAAAGGTTTATGCCAAAAATAATTTAGAAGCAATCTATAAATCAGGAGAAAAAGTATTTGTCATATTCTCTAAATAAAATAAAGGCCCTTAAATACTTCGTGTTAAACAGAAGTCACCTCTTCAATTCAAGTCTTATCTCCCTTCTTTCTTCCTCACAAATATGAGTGTCTTGCACTTCAGGAACACTTTATGTCATCATTTCCCAAGAAGATAATAATTATACATGCCAATTCTGAAAATATAACTAAGAAAAATAAGATTGAATAGAAAATATAACTCTTATTATTAACTTTTGTTGAGAAAAAGCAGTCAGAAGACTATCTAGACATGACATAATAGTAGAACATAAACTCATATAATATTAGAGCTATGTCAGAGTTGCAATATTGTACAACATTGCACTGATATGTGTTGGGGTCCACTGCCCTCAGTGGACGGGGTTCCTGGAGGATTGTCCCGAAGCTGAAATGAATCTAAGGAAGTGGGGGAAGAAAAAAAATCTCCAAGGCTACATGGTTGCTTCTGCTGAGAAGGACTCTTTAATGGTGGAGAAGCATTTGGGGATAAAGGAAGGGAAGCCCACTCCCAATCTTCTGCGCAGGCGTTCTGGAGTTTGGAGGGAAACCCAAAGTATCGTGACATCTTGCAGGTTGGGCAGGTGGGCTGGTCGTAGGTGGGCCACTGGTAAGCTGGGCGGAGCCAGGGGATCTGGGAGACATACAGAACCTGGCTGACTGGGGGGGGGGGGAGTGAGGGAGGGGGAGCGGGGGAGGCTATCTCTTAGCCTAATTAACAAAACAACAGGTGCCATTGGGTGCAGCTTTCTCAAGGCTTCAGACTTAGCACCAACTATGTTGGTGGAGAAGGGACACCACAGATATGTAAATAATAAGCTCAATTTGGTATTGATTTGTGAATTAATTTTATTTTTATATGCATTTATTTATTTATTTATTTATAAAATTTATTTATTTGTTTATATTTCAAATGCTATGGATACCACACTCAGGCTACAGCTTTAAAGAGATACTCTGCTCAAGTCGTTGAGGGACCCACCAGAGATACTGAGCTGTTCATCTACTACATAGGTGCTGGCAGCCTTGTTCCAGCCCATGTATAATCTTTGGTTTGTAGCTCAGTTTTTGAGAGCTCCCAGATTTCCAGGTTAATTGACTGTGGGTACCAATCCTGTTCATCGGCTTCAATCCTTCCCCTACCTATTCCATAAAATCTCTGTCCAATGTTTGGCTGCTGGTATTTGTGTCTACTTCATCCTGAGTGAGAAAACCCAGACACAAAAAGACATGCTTGACATGTATTAGTGGACATTATACAGAATACACATGACATACCTCACAGAAGAAAGTTAATATCCAAAGAAGTTAAGCAAGAAAGAAAGCCCAAACAAGGATGCTTGAAAAAAACTAGGAAGAGGGGACATCTACCTGAGTAGAGTGTCCCAGAGGACAGTTATGCTAGGCTCCTGTCTGCAAGCATAACAAAGTATCATTAATACTGTCAGATACTGGTTTTGGCCCATGGAATGGGATTCACATTAAACTGGTTATTAGTGGGTCACACCTTTAGTCTCTGGTCCATCTTTGTCCATGCCTTTCTTTCAGACAGGAAAATTTTGGGACAATTTTGTTGGTGGGTTGGTGCCATTATCACTCTACTGCCTTTCCTGCCTTGCTGCTAAAGGAGGTAACCCTTTCAGGTTCCTTGTCTATACTGTTAAGCATCTTGGATTAGGTCATCCTCATTGACACCTGAGAGCCTCCCTCATCTCGGGACTCTGGAACTTCCTAGATATCTACCACCTGCTAGCAGAGGCAAATTTCCATTCATGCTCTTGGCCCTACCTACATGTGATCCTGACCCACTATATCCCTTCCCCTTTTCCTTTCCACCCAGCTCCCTCTCTCCCTCTGCCTCCTATGATTATTTTGTTCCTCCTTCCTAGTGTTATTCAGGAATCCTTGTTTGGGTTTTCCTTCTTGTTTAACTTCTTTGGTTTTGTGAGGTGTATCATGGGTATCCTGAACTTTAAGGTTAATATCCACTTATACATACTGAGCATGTCCTTTTGGGTCTGGGTTACCTCATTCAGGATGATATTTCCTAGTTCCATCCACTTGCCTGCAAAATTCATGATATTCTTTTTTTTTTTTTTTTTTTTTAATAGCTGAATAGCATTCTACTGTGTAACTATACCATATTTTCTGTATCTAGTCTTTGGCTGAGTGAACTCTGGATTGTGTCAAGTTTCTGGCACTTCAGATAGATTCAGATGCTCACAGCAAAACTTTGGACTGAGCACCAGGGAGCCCAATGGAAGAGTTAGGAGAAGGGCTGAAGGAGCTTAAGGGAATTGCTACCAGATAGGAAAAACAACATTATCAATTAACCAGACCCCTCAGAGCTCAAAGGGAGTAAACAAACAACTAAAGAGTACATGAGCCAGTTCCTGGCTCCTGCTGCATATATAGCAGAGGACTGCCTCATTTGGCATCTGTGGGAGAGGAAACATTTGGTCCTGTGGAGGCTTGATGCTCCAGAGAAGTGGGATGCTAGAGAGGTTAGAGAGGAGTTGATGGGTGGGTGGGGGAACACACTCTTAGAGGCAAAGGTGAGGGAGATGGGGTGGGGAGTTCATGGAGGGAAGACCAAAAAGGGGGATAACATTTGAAATGTAAATGTAGGCCTCCGTGTGATCTCCATTCCAAGATGGCGCTGGTAAACAGCTCAGTAAGGGCCCGTTCCCACCTTGGGAGCTCTTACCACCCGTGACGCATTCTGGCCTGATCTGGAGATAGCCTATGGTATGATGCCACGTCCTAGGCGAGCATATTTCCCTATATAAGGACACCCGTCTTGGGCATCAGGGCCCTTCACCTCCCAGAAGCTTTGCTCTCCCTCACAAGATGCAATAAAGCTTTGCTGTAGAAGGATCCTGTATGAGGCCTGCTTCTTCCTGCTGGCGGGATACGGCGGGTCTCATGTAAACAAATACAATGATATAAATTTAAAACACATAAAGACAAGACAGTAAGAAAATAAGTAAAAAAATAAAGCTATTGTGAACATAGTGGAGCATATGTCCTTGTGGTATGGTGGAACATCTTTTGGGTAAATATCAAGAAGCAGTACAGCTGGGTCTTCAGGTAAATTGATTTCCACCTTTCTGAGAAATGGGCAGATTGATTTCTAGAGTGGTTGCACTATCAGCCATGGAGGTGTGTTATCTGTTCTCTACACCCTTGCCAGCATGTGCTGTTGCTTGAAATTTTAGCATTCTGATTGATGTAAGGTGAAATGTCTGTTGTTGTTGGGTTTTGTTTGTTTGTGTGTTTTGTTTTGCTTTGCTTTTTTGAGACAGGGTTTCTCTGTGTAGTCCTGGCTGTCCTGGAACTCAGTTTGTAGACCAGGCTGTCCTGGAATTCAGAAATCTGCCTGCCTCTGCCTCCTAAGTGCTGGGATTAAAGGTGTGCGCCACCATGCCCAGCATTTGGTTTGTTTTGATTTGCATTTACCTGATGACTAAGGATGTTGAACATCTCTTAAGTACTTCGAGGCCATTTGAGATTTCTCTGTTGAAAGACTTTTATGAAGCTGTATATGTGTCAAAATTATTTGGGTTGAATGAGAGAAAAACACTACAGTGATATGTGCAGCATTATTTTCCACAACAGTGGTTTTCAACCTCATTGCTTCCATGTAATCTATATAGTTCCTCATGGAGACCCCTTACTTTCTGCTATTGCAAAACTGTAATCATACTACTACTGTGTATCATAATATAAATATCATTGTGATAGAATTTGTTAATGGCACCTTGACCTAAAGATTAAGAACCACTTGTCTGAAACAAAGTTGATATACTAATGGAGTTATGTCTAGAGTCAGTGCCTGGTCTAATGAATAAGTTAATAGGAAATACACTAACAGTGTATATTTAATTGCTAGTAATCAGTTTGGCTTAAGTAGATGAAGAATATAATAAACAATAAATTAGACGAAGTGTAAGCTGGTATGAAATAAATAAAGAGCTGTTTATTACTTTCCTCTTAGAATAGCCACTGTTAGCACCAGGACACTCCAATTCCTGCCCAACTGTGTGAAACTTGACCTGTGTTGCCAGGACAACAACCTTCAATCCCACAATCCACTTGGCTCAGTCCCCACCCTCAATGGTGTGATGCCATTTTCAGTATAAATTAGGAAGTCACCCTCTCCTCTCTCTTTTTTTCTCCTATTCTCAGCCCTCCTGTCCGCTTCACCGCTCCCCCTACCAGCTCAACAAACCTCTTCTACGTGGAATCACCTTGGCCTGGTCTACTATTTGGTTAATCTGCCTAAAACATATACAGATATGATATTTTTCATATCATTTGGTGCTGAAACCAAGGGATTGAAAAAAGCAGTATAAAGCAACAGCCACCAGTGTCTGGTGTGTGCCCAGGGCCACCCTAGCAGAAGCAACAGCAGACACAGAACACAGCATTTACGGTAAGAATTCCACCACCCTGCAACTCCCCTGCAGCGGCCCACACTCCCCCTTCACTCCTCCCTCTGGGCCAGAACTTTGGGTGAAGCCTCTGCCGAAAGTTTTCACCATGTGGCCCGCCACAGTGCGGGACCTACAAGATACTCACACAAGGGCCAGTGTGTGTGTGTGTGCAGGGGGCAGGGGGGTAGGGCACTGTTGTGGCTGCTGTTGCCTGACATTTTGGGCGACCAGCCGTTGTCCGCCATTTTCCATCACGTGGCAGGGCCCACAAACCTTAATTGAGCTGTGTCACTTCCACATGGGCTTCCACACTCTCATTCACCGGTTCGCTAAAATTCCCACTCAGACACCAGCATAAAATCCACAAGGCTTGTCAGCGGTGTGACATAGGGCCTGACCACGCCCGCCTGGTAACTAAGGGGTGACCTCCCAGCCAACATAGTACATTACCCATTTAGATCTTGCTCTTCTCTTCTGAAAGTGCTCTCTTTCCTCAGGACCCTAGTGGTTTGGCTGAAATCCCTGGCGCCAGTGTAGAGCAACTTTCCACAGGAGGTCCAGGACATACTAGGTGGCAACTAAGAGGCTCCCTTGATGTCTTGAACACTCTAGCTTGGCCGATTTCTTTTTTGGTTTCTGAGCTGTTCTCAGGACGCCAGTATGAACACCAGAAACTTCCAGATCATGGGCAACCAGGTATCTTCAAAGGTACTCCCAAATACACCGCTGGGATGTCTTCTAAAAAACCTCAGGTCTTTGAAGATTACGCCCCCTTTGAGGGCATCAAAATTGATATTTCTCTGCAATAAGGTTTGGACTCAATATTTACTAGATAACGATTCCCAATGGCCACTTAATGGCACTTTAGATCCAGTTGTTTTAAGGGATCTTAAGACATACTGCCAGCAAACTGGTAAATGGGAAAAGGTTATTTATATAAGGTCCTTCATTTTTCTCTGTTCCAACCCTGCTATGTGTTCTTCCTGCTCTCCCACTCAACTTCTGTTAGCCATAAATCCTGCACAACTTCTACTAGACGATACCATAATACTGGAACCAGCATATGAACCAACGCCTTTTCACCATAGGCCTGCTTCTCTGCCATGTGGAACCCAAACTGCTGCCTCAATTCTCTCTCACTGAGACTCCCTAGGGCCTGCCACCTCCAGCTCTCTTCCTTCTGCACAGCCTGCAAGCCCCTTCCCTCCTTCTGCACCACCTGCAGGCCACTCCCTTTTGCTCTAGCTGCAGGCCCCTTTAGACATGCCTGCTCTAAAGCCACGACCAAAACCTCAAGTTCTCCACCCCTAAAAGAATCTGACCCAGCAACTGTCCTTCCTTTAAGAGAAGCTGTGGGGGTGGACAGTCAAAATTCTAACCCAGAATTAATCCTGTTTAAAAGAACATCATGGACTAAAATAATTTATAGTATTTTATATTGGGACCTTGATATTAATGTTTGATCTTAGGGATGAACAAGAATGGAAAGATTATGGCTAACAGTGGTATGCTTGTTTGTCAAGTCAACAAGGGGTTAATTGTATTGGCCTTATGTCCTCTTGAAACAAGGAGTGATTTGCAAGAAGGGAATCTCAATATCTCAATTGAGAATTTTAATCCATTATAGCTAGTTGTAGGTAAGACTGTTGGGTGTTTTCTTGTTTTTTGTTTGTTTGTTTGTTTGGTTGGTTGGTTTTTGATTTTTTTGTTGTTGTTGTTGTTTTGTTTTGTTTTTATAGACAGGATTTCTCTGTATAGCCCTGGCTGTCCTGGAACTCACTCTGTAGACCAGGCTGGCCTTGAACTCAGAAATCTGTCTGCCTCTGCCTCCCAAGTGCTGGGATTAAAGGTGTGCACCACCACACATGGCAGTTGGGAGTTTTCTTATTTTTTGATTAACGTGGAATGCCCAGATGCTTATACTCTTACGACTCTGTGCTGGGGATACTGAGTGAATATAAATGCAGGCTTAGCTATCCATGAAGCTATGTCCAATAAGCTATGTTTTTCTGTGCTGTCTGTATTATTCCTGCTTCCAAATCCCCCCAAGATTAGAGTTCTAGCCTTGGTTTCTCCCAGTAGGAAAAGATTCAGGAAATGTAAGTCAAATAACCTTTTTTCCTCCCTACATTTCTTTGGGCATGTTGTTTCATCACAGCAACAAATGTCCTAATTAATACACTGCCCACACAATCAAATAGTCTTCAAATGTTTAATTACTTAAGTAGGTATAAACAATCACATGCATCTCATTACTGCTTAAATTTGTTTTTATTGTTAATAATTTATAATATTGTGCAATTATGTATATACTAAAAAGCGTTGGAATATGTGTATATAGATATATTATCAGGAAATAGTTTCTCTAAATATACCTGCTTCATTTGCTGTGTGCCTAGAGTATCATAAAAATTTAACAGGCAAAATGACATGCTGAGTGGGAAAGGTTAAGAAGTCTGTACTGGATTTCATTTTATATAGAAATTCTCCATGCGATTATTAGTGATAACTGTATTATGTTCTTACTGTGAAAATAGATTACTGCATTAAGACACAGCTTTCAATGGATTATTTCTTACATTCTTAGGGAAAGCAGAATTTGATATAGCAAACATGATGGTTTGAGTGAGAATTCCCCTTACATAGGCTCATATGTCTGAATAAGTTGTCTTTAGCTAGTGGATCATTTTGGGAAAATTAGGAGGTTTTCTCTTCTTGGAGAAGATGTTAGTGAGGGAAGTGTTTGTATCAAAAAGCCCAGGCATTTACAAGTAGATCTATGTGCCTGTGATTGTGCCTTAAGATGTAAGTTCTCATCTATGGCCTGAGTGCCATGTCTTTCTTAATGCTGCCTAGCTTTATACAATTAAGATCATGGACTTTTCCATTCTTACTTGAAACCCAAGTAAATGTTTTTTTACAATAATTTTCCTTGGTCATGGTGTCATTACAGCAGAAGAAAGCTAACTAGATACTATATTTTCAATCAGTGAGAATAAATACTTAATAAATAATCATAGAAACTTTCCAGTGTAATAGAACGTTAGTTTGTAAGAGGTTTGAGTTTTACAAGAATAAATATTTCAATATATAAAACATAGCCTTAATTGAGATATTTTTACTCGCCTATGCTTGATGTAATTTGATAACTATTTTGTTTTATTATTGTTATTATTTATTATTAATAGGTAAGTCTGTTTATTACAGTTTATTGATACTCGATTAACAAGCATTTTAAAGCAGTACTAGGAAAGCATTAATGAATTTTTGTATTTAAATTATAGTAAAAATAAGATTATATCTAATTAAAATTGATGTAATAATAGCCAAATCTCATTCAGTGATCAATAATTGCCAATCTTATTTTATATCTTTTCAACCTTGCAAATTTCTTAGGATGTGTTTGTTATTATATGAAATTATGTAGAAAAGGGCAGATACAGAAATAAGTAAATTATAAAAGATTCCAAGTTAAAGTTTTATTAAAGAAATTAAAATGTGCAAGTATAGTACACAAAATTATCATAACATACATGTGTGTGTGTGTATATATATATATATATATATATATATATGCAAAGTGTATATACATATTACATAGTATATATGTAAAAAGAGTATATATATATATATATATATATATATATATTATGAT
Organism: Mus minutoides; assembly: GCA_902729485.2. Lineage (NCBI taxonomy): Eukaryota > Metazoa > Chordata > Mammalia > Rodentia > Muridae > Mus > Mus minutoides. The sequence continues at coordinate 75,882 of LR753562.1, forward strand.
ATATCTACATATATTAGTATATATTGAGTATATAGAATATGAAACACTATCTGAATATAACATTTATAGAATTTTAATTATGTACTTACATCCCAAACACTGTCCACTTTCCAAGTCCTCTACTCCAAGAGTCCCTCTCCACATCACATATCCTTCTCCTCTGAGTGGCTGTCATCTCCCGGGGATCTCCAACCCAGGTGCATCATATCTCTGTAGGGTTAGGCACAACAAATGGAGATACCCACAGGCAAACATTGGATGGTGGTCAGGGACCCTTATGCAAGAGTTTCAGGAATTATTGAATAACATTTAAACATGATATTTTATCATGATTATTTTGTTGTTGTTGTTGCTTTGTTTTTTCGAGGCAGGGTTTCTCTGTATAGCCCTGGCTGTCCTGGAACTCACTTTGTAGACCAGGCTGGCCTCGAACTCAGGAATCCACCTGCCTCTGCCTCCCGAGTGCTGGGATTAAAGGCGTGCGCCACCATGCCAGGCTTTTAACATGATTTTTAATCATAATATTTTAAATATATAAATGCCAAATTTTATACGATTTGTGATTTATTAAAAGACCTAATTGTAGAAACACATATTTTTTTTATGTTTGCAGAGTGTATCATTCTGAATTTCTTTGTATTATAGGTAAAATTACAGTATTGAGTAATATAGCATGTCATAAATTTCTGTAATTCAACATTGATCAAAATTATTTATCTATCATTTATCTAGTGATTACCTTGATCAATAACTTACTCATTTTCATTTGAATGAAATAAAACTCATTGAAAAGATGAGGGAATAAGACATGAAGATAAGTTATAATATTTAAAACCAATAATATTTGGAAATTTTTCATTAAAAATCATACATAAATTGGTCATTGATTGAATCTTTAAGATCATACTTTTAAGATTAAATCATGTACTCTGTATCTTTCTAGTTAACAAAATTCTTTCTGACAGGATGCTCATTGGGACTCTTTCATTCTATTTAAATATATGAAATGTCAAATGCCTCCTTCTAGCTTATGTATAATATGTTGTTGTTTTTTTTTTCTCTAACAATGAGGTTTCATTTTACCAATCACTGTTTCAGAACCTGAAAATGTACTAATATTCTGTATGTATTATGACTACAGTCACCTGGTAGATTTGCTTGCATTTTTTTTTTTACATATATGAATCAGTAAACATCAAATTATATTCTATCACTTAAATAAAAGAAAAAATAGTGAAAAATAGGGTGTACTTATATATGTTTGTGTTGTATGGGCATATATGTGTGTGATATGAACCATGATTTGTCATATTTTTGTAAAAGTTTATTCCACAGGCTAAACAAAAATGTTACAGAAATACTTTGTTTTGTCATTGAAATAACCTAAGTTAGGACATAATATATATTTTGGTAAAATAATGGGAAAATTAAGTATGGAAATGCTGAATGGCTTATAGATGATCTGGTAGGGATATGGTGAGAAATTATTGCTCCATACTGTATTAGTTATATGCCTGGGTACCATTACCAGGGCTTCATTGACACTAGGCCAATTCTCTGCCAGAGCACTCTGCTGACAACTTCTCTGATCAGATATTTAAAACCAATAATTATGGTTACTAAGCTCAAGGACTAAACTGCTATGGTAAAAGTGGAAAATGATACAATAAAGTATAAAACTATAATCTACTAATTCAAGTATTTAAAGGTGTGAATATAAATAAGTTATTTAAAAAGAGATTTCATATACTTTACCTTTTTGTGTTAATTTACTCATTACTATTGTGTAGTATTCCACAGAATAATTCCTCAGAATAGAAGTCAAGTTCTTTTATTTAGAATCAAAGTAATACAAAAGTGTTCATTAAATTAATTACTGATCTACTTTTTACTGACAAGATATTTAGTATCACTTTTAAAAGATTTTGTTGATAAGAAATTTTTAATCCAGAAATAGGAGTATCGATTTGAGTTTGAAATATTATTTACTTTAAGAAGTTACTATATGAGCTAGAGAGATGGCTCACTTCTTTTAAGGATTGGCCATTTTTTGAATAGACCCTCCTGGCTTGATTAAGAGTAACAATATTGCAGCTCACAATTGTCTGGAAATCCATTACGAGGCATCCAACACTCTCTGGTCTTCATGAGTACCAGACACACACATGTTATATAGATATAAATGCATACAAAATTCCTATACACAAAAAATAAAGAAAATAAATAACTTACATATAAATATGAATTAATGTATTCCTTAGCATTAATGTACAAGGCACATTTACATAATTTCAAGAATCCAAGTGATTAGACTCTGGGTTTTTGAAAGGAATATGTTCTAAAATAATTTACTATCTTATTCATAACATGAAAGCTCTTCAGAACTGGAGTAACTTAGTTACCAGAATTAATGCTCTATCTTTTTTTGCTATGCATAAATAAATAGCACCATTCTCTACCTTTCAGTTCTTCGCATTTTTCACTGTTTCATTCTCTTACTATCCCTTCTTTCCAGGTTTCCAATACAGATGTGTTTCTTCTTTTTGTTAATAATTTTATTTTTTTGTAAATTGGTACAAGTACACAACATATTTAGATCACTTCTTCCTCCCATGCTGTCACCAATTCCTACTAGATCTTACATTTTATTTCTAAATTTAGTCTCATTTTTGCTATAACACAAAGAGTTAGATTAGTGATCCCTGTGTAAACAAGTGAATGTCTATTTTTCTGGATCATGAGCAACCTACCACTGGTCATATCACTGAAGAACAGTGATGATCTCTTCTTCATCAACCATCATTTTTCAAGAACTCCTGTGCATGTAGAACCACATAAATGCTACACAATAAAAACTAATTTTCTACTGATTTGATCTTATTCAGATATGTGTAAGCAATCACACTTCCTGTGAGTTTTTAAGTGCTACATTTTAGCTTCATCCATAAGAAATCATTTTGCAGCATCTCTCAAAAATCTCTCCCTCTTAAAATATTTTAGACACTTCTCATGATGTTCATGAGCCTTAAATAGTAGAGGATGTGTTGATGTGTTGTAGGTGTCATTAAACTCAGACACTATTGCATAGGACAGCTAGTGCCTACTTAAGGGACCCTGATATAGCTGTCTCATACAGAAGTGGATGCTCATAATCTATAAGACGGAACACAGGGCCCACAATGGAGAAACTAGATAGAACCCCAGGAGCTGAAGGGGTCTGCAACCCTAGAAGAAGATCAACAGTATGAACTAACCAGAAGCCCACTAAATCGTGTCTCTAGCTCCATATGTAGCAGAAGATGGCCAAATCGGCCATCATTGGGAAGAGAGGCCCCTTGGTACTGCAATCTTTATATGCCCCAATACAGGGGAATGCCAGGGCCAATAATTGGGAGTGGGTGGGCAGGGGAGCAGGGTGCGGGGAGTGGGGAGGAGACTTTCAGAATAGCATTTGAAATGTAAATTAAAAAATATCTTAAAAAAATGGAAAAAAAAGAAAAGATCTAATAAAAATATCAAAAAAATAAAATAGGTTTAGGCAAAAATGCATTTACATGTTATATTTGATGTGGGCATGAATAATATAATTCTTTAGAATTTGTGTTGATAATAATGTTAAAATACAGTATACATAAAGTCTATTAACATTCATGTTTTAATACCATCTATGCAGTACAATAGTGTATGATGGATAGCAAAAAGAAAACCACATTAAAATGCATAGGTGTTATTAATAGAACATATTGGGCTTTCAAAATAAAACACCTAGTAAGGCCCGCTAGGATCAGTTTCTGGCCCTTAGCTATTTAACATATTTATTAACAATCTGGATAGAGTGCTGAGAAGCAGATGATTCAAAATTGAGAGGAAAAGCAAATACAATGTTTGAAGATTAAAGATTCAATAAGATCTGGAAATTAATAGAATGGGCAAAGGATTGAAGTCAGTGTTAGCATATTTGTCAGGATAGAAAAAAGCAAACTTAAATTAGAATTTAAGCAGATCTTTCTTTTGCATTTGGGAGATTTGCAATCATGTGTTGTAGCCCTACAACATCGAGTATATATATATATATATATATATATATATATATATATATATATATATATATATGCATAATTGAACCATGCAGTTATGCACATTATTTCAGATGTATACACTGAATTGAGATAAAAGAACAATAAGCATCCAGATGTAAAACAGTGAGTGAATCACTGTCACAGAAAAGCTATTGATACAGGATAGATTTTGTCATAAAGTGATAAAAAATTCAGCAGTTAGATATACAACCAGAGGTATGAATTTAAATCACAATGTGGGATTAAACTGCAGCTGGGGCATAGGTTTTTGTTCTCCATAAAAGAAAGAAAATGTCAGTCAGGAAAACATATAGAGAACACAGAAAGGAAAGAATCAGTACATAAATGATATCCTGAAACATTTAAGAAGTAAAATCAGGGAGAAATGAATGCAAAAATCAGGACAAACACAAAAGGAGTAGATAGTTGCTAGGTGAAATTACTTATTACAAAAAAATTTAACTTAAAGTAATTATATACATAATTGTTAAAATGTTTAAAAATCAACAAAATTTAGCCTTGTACTTAATTCTGTCTCTTTTTTGTGTAATTCCTTTCCTATTGAACTTCATATATTTCAGCTTCTTTATTGACACTAACTCTTGGAATTTCAGTAAATACAAATTGGAGATTTTAATATTCTTAGGAATATTTTATTTTTTCATTACTTTATGATGAATTCATTTTTTTATTGAAAATATTTAATAAAGAAATACAGGAAAAGCAGGGTCATGAAAACAAGAAGGATTCATTATAAGGTTATCGAATCACCAGCTTGAGTCTTTTATATTCATGTATTAATACTGTAAATTGAAAGGCAAATGTGAATGTTAGAAGAAAGTATCTTCACATCTAATAGTGTCTAATGGAAGTACTTAAAATTTGCTAGTAGCTTGAAATCATATAGGCATGCATTCAGAATATTAAGGGCTAATTAAACATAAAGAGAATTATGGAATTATGGAATGATTAGAAAGTTAATGCAAAGGTTCAATTATGTTTATGATGCAAAGACAGATTCAACTACATAGAATATAAATTGTGACTTCTAGTCTAAGGAAAATACATATAAATTTGGATATATTAGTTACACTTATAGAGAGAAATATGGATTATTTATACATATATCTCAATTTTCTTTATTATTTAAAGGATACAGAGAATAAAATTGTTTCCTCAATTGTATATTGTTTATTGATTTTTCTTTAAAATAGTTTTATAAGTGGTTTACCTGCATTAGAATAGCCAATTATATTTAATTGATGCCTTGCCAAAATGTTTATTGCTTGGTATTTTTATTCATTCCTGTAATAAAATTTAGTCATTTCCATATTCTGTTGAACTCTCACTTTTTCTTTCTTCTGCTGCTCTTAATTGTTAAGATATGCCTCTCCTACTTCATGACTTATTTATCTTATGTGTGTATTCTACTGAAACTAATCAAAATTTCATTTCCTTTTATTTTTTATGAATTTTAAAATTATTTTATATCTTTTTTTTTCATTCTATTTCCCCTTGCATTTTTTCAAATTCGTGGTCTCTCATCATTAATTTTTTGTATAAATATGTGTGTCTCAAGGAATATATGTTTTATATAGGAATATAGGAATCTGCTTAGCCTGTATAACATAACTTGTATGTTTTTAGTAAAATATATTCTTTATTAGTTATAAGCCCTTCAATTGGATCTCAAAGATACATACAAATAACATGCATACAACTAACATACAGAAAACGTGCATACAAATAACATAAAGACTGAGCAAGTTATTTTTATTTACTAAATGTGCATATAATAACAATTAAAAAAGAAACCATGGCAATTAGCATGAGTTTAAAAATTAAAGAATAAGATTGGCTTGGATGTCTATGCCAATAAACTCAGCACTAGACAGGTGGATCAGCATGAACTTCATGTCCTCTCACTGCTTAGTGAATTTCAGCACAGTCTTGGCTAAAAAGTGGCTAAAAAGTCCGGACATATATATATATATATATATATGACATGAGAGACAAATATGAAAGAGAACAGAATCAACAGAAGTCTACAGAAGTTGTGTTATACGATACGATAACGTATCTGTATACGATAGTTGTCCTCCTGATAGTGCCACAAAGTGTTTTGGAGAACCTTAGAGCAGATGTGTGCAACGTTGTACAGGATTTCCTTCATGAAACACAGAACTAAATGGCAAAATTTGAGCTGAAACTGATTCGATGGTGTAAAAACTTTCCTGAAACATATTTACCAAGTTAGACTAGGTTTACTGATCGACACTGAGAACAGAAGCATGTCAGCATCGGGATGATTTCTGTCACGATACATCCTGTCACCTAGAAATTACTTAACGATTACAGTTTTATGAGTTAACATTACAGATATAATTTTAACCATCTCGTCCAAAGTTTCCTAAAGTATTTTATATTAAACTTAACAATTACCTGTCTTTGAAAACTAATCCTTTATAGCTTTATATCAAAATATACTCTTTTCTTTTTAATCACTATTTTTTTCTTCTCTGGTTGCTAGTTATCTTTAATGCACCAATTGCATAATTAGTTTAAAAATACTCTTTAAATTTATTCTGCTAAAGATATTACCCTTCGATTACATTTTAGAAAGTCTCTTTATTAAGTGTACAAGTTTTGCTTCCTTCACATTATCAGATAGAAAGGATAAGATTCTGATTTAAAAATATTACTCAAATTGGGAAAGTTTTATTCACTTTAAAATTTAAGATTTTTTTCTTTTTTCTAAAAGAATAGTTTAGTGATATTTCTGAATGTCAAATTACTTTTAGTGGACATTCAAAATATGAAATAATTAATGCTATCTTTATCTCACTTAAATTAATTCTTATCAAGTTTGTTAACAATTGTTTTCAGAGTATTTGCAAGTATTTAATAAACACAATTTTATTTATTAAGCATATAATTTGAGAAAATAGATTAAAATAAGAAAATTTAATAAGAAATACTATGCAGAAATTAAAACAAAAGTATCATGGTTCAATCCTTGACATATATTTTCTGTTCACATATATTTGTGTGTATTTATTTGTTTCCAATTTGACAACTAATGGAAGCATATGGTTTATTAGTAACACTTTACATTTGAAAAAAAATGAGAGATCAAAATTATCTGTCCTATCCTATAAGATCAGTGTTGAATAGCCTATTTGATTTTTTTCCCAGAGGGATAAGAGTTCACAGTGCCCTTACATCAGAGTAAGGGGGGCCTGGAGAAGAAACATAGAGACTGCATCCACAATGACAAGCAGAATGCAGAGAAATAAAAGGAGAAATTCTGATTCTTTTTCAATGAAAATTCCTACTAAAAGTAGACTTATTTTTTCATACAATTTTTGTGACTTCAATTTCCTTCCCCCAACTCTACCCAGTTATTTCCCACTTCCCACAAAACAACATTGCCATCTTTTCTCTTTCTTGCATTCGAATATAAATAGACATCTAAAACATAATAAGGATAAAATAAATTTATATACAGTAAGAACAATCAAACCATAATAAGACAAAATAGAAATAAACAGATGAAAATGAGCAATGAAAAAGCTCTAGAATCACATATAAAGAGTGACAAGGGTTTGCATGAACAGAAATCTGATATTCTGGAAGTTAGAAACCATATACATAATACATAGAGGGTCGATAAGTTTGCTTTGCTTTGCTTTGCCTTGTAATCCCCACTAAAACATTCCGAGAGGAAGAACTGGCCTGATTTGTGTGGCTATCTGCTTACAGATACACAGGACTTTCCTTATGAGTGGTTTGTATTCCCAGTGAGACTCTGTTGGAGAAAATTAATTTTTCACTTGTGAGTGCTTATCAATTGGAGATACTGTCTGGTTTAGGATGGGGCCTTTTGTATACTTCAGCTCTCAGCCCTAGCATCCCATCTGGCCCAGACTAGTGTATACACTGTGCATGCTGTCACTGTCTCTGTGAACTCATGTGTGTTAGCCCTGCTGTATTTAGAAGGTCTTTTCACTTTGATATCCTCTGGCTATTACAATAATTTGCGCAACTCTTGTACTGTATTCCCTGAGGCTTGAAAGGAGGGATTTATTTGGATCTGAGTGTTTTTTTTTTTTTTGTTGTTGTTGTTCTTGTTTTGTTTTGTTTTGTTTTGTTTTGTTTTGTTTTTGCTTTTAGAGACAGGGTTTCTCTGTATAGCCCTGGCTGTCCTGGAACTCACTCTGTAGACCAGGCTGGCCTTGAACTCAGAAATCTGCCTGCCTCTGCCTCCCAAGTGCTGGGGTTAAAGGTGTGTGCCACCACCACCTGGCTGGGTCTGAGTGTTTTAAGATCTCACTTTCTGTTTGTCATTCCACACAGGGAAATGTTTGTGATTATGACAGATCTTGTCACTGACCCATGAGTATAGCAGAATGTCATTAAGAGTCATTTTCTTGCTATGTTCCTTTAGGGTAACAGTAGAATTTGGTATTCCCACAAGTCCCTGAGTTATCTCATTTCTGGTTATTTGAAGCCTATACAATGTTACCAGTGGGTTTCATCACACATAATTGATTCTAAATCAAAGGAGGTTTTGGTTTATAACTCCATATTTTTTTGTGAAACAATTAGATTAATGCATATGGTATGCAAGTTACTATTGAAGATTGAAAGATTTGTAGTTGGGTTGGTGTTAGTCTTCCTTTGGTGGACATCTAGGCTTATTTATAAATCATGGGTTCTAAGAATAGAGCAGCAATGAACATGGCTGAGCAAGTATCCATACATCCATATTTGGGTATATGCCAGAAATAGGATAACCAGACCTTGAGGTAGATCAATTACTAGCTTACTCAAGAACCACCACACTCTTATCCTTAATGGCTGTACAACTCTGCAAGCTCACCAGAGATGGATGAAGGTTCCTATTGATCCACATCTTACCAGTAGGAGGTGTCATTAGTTTTATTACTCTTGGTCATTTTGACTGGTGTAAGATGAAGCAATAAAGTATTTTGATTTGCATTTTCATAAGGAGTAAAATTTTTGAATACTTTTACATGGTACTCAGACATTTAAGTCTCCTCTTTTAGAATTCTTTTTAGATTTTTACCCCATTTTTAACTGAGTTGTTTGCTTTCTTATTGTTTAGGTATTTTTAAGGACTTTATCTATTTGAATATTACCCTTCTATCAGATGGGCAGTTGGCAAAAATGTTTTCTCATTCTGTAGCTGGTTGAAGTGTCCAAATGATACTTTCCTTTCCCTTACATAAATCTTTCAGTTTCACAAAGTACCGGTTATAAGTTGCTGTATTTAGTGCCTGTACTTTTGGAATTCTGTTCAGAAATGCTTCCTGTGTCAGTTAGCTCTATCTTAATCAGTGCACCTACCTACTTGTTGACATTTTGATTCATTTGGAGTGGACTTTTGTGCAGTGTTATGAGTATGAATCTATTCACACTTGTCTATAGGTAAACATCCACTTTGACCAGCACCATTGTTGAAGATGATATATTTTTGGCACTGTGTATTTCTAGCTACTTATAAAACATGTGTCTATAATTATCTGCACTTATATCGGGGACTTGAATTTGATCCCAATAAGCAAAACTCTCTCGTTTTATTCCAATCATATGCTTTTTAAAATTATTACTATAGCTTTGTTATACAATTTGAAATTTGGAATTGTCAGGGATTTAGCAATCTATTAATTAAGTTCAAGATCATTTTTAGCAATTCTGGCCTTTTGTATTTGTGTATGAAACTGAAAATTAAACTTCCAGGTTCTGTGAAGGTTTGTGTTGGAATTTTGAATGTGACACCATTAAGGTCACAGAGAGCTTTGGTAGAGTGGCCAATTTTATTATATTTATCCTATCTATCCTTAAGTTTAGATGTGTACTAACTATGGTATGTTTTCAATTTATTTGTTCAATGTCTCAGAGGTTTTTTTTTTTTTTATTGTATAAGTCTTTCACTTGTTTAGTTAGAGCTACTCATATATGAACACATATACATATGTGTGTATATATATATTAATATAAGGCATCCTTGCTAACTTCCTCAGTCCATTTGTCATTTGTATTTAATAAGGCTATTTATTTTCTGTATTAATTTTGCATCTTGTTACTTTGCTGAAGGTGTTTATCAGTTTTAGGTGTTTCTTGTGATTTCTAGAATCATGTATGTATGTTATCGTATCATCTGCCAATATAGATAACTCGATTCTTCATTTTAATGTTTCCTTTATCTTTTTCAATTGTCCTATGGCTCTAATTATGACTTTATTTATTACATTTAACTTGTGTTCTTCTTGATTTAATGGGAATGCCTGGAGTTTGTCTCCAGTTACGTTAAGTTGCCTATGGCTAATCAAGATCATCTTTATTATGTTGAGATATGCCCCTTGGATCTCTTGTCTCTCTAATACTCTTTATAATGAAGTAGTGTTGGATCTTGTCAAAGAAATTTTTTCTTCTACTGAGATGATAATTTGGTCTTTGTATTTCTATATTTTACATGTTAGATTACCTTTATTGGCTTACATAAATTGATTACATCATTGGTACTCTTGGATGAAGCCCATGAGTTTATGGTGGATAATATTATTTGATGTGTTCTTGTGTTCAGTTTGCATGTATTTTATTGAACATTTTAAAATCTATATTTACAGTGGAAATTGGTCTACTCTACTCTGTCATTATTGTATTTTTATGTAGTTGAGTTACCAAAGTAACTGGGGTTCATAAAAAGAAGTGATGCATATTCCTTTTATTTCTATTTTGTAGACTAATTTGAGGTGCTTTGGAATTCATTTTTATTGAAATATTTGTAGTTTTCTGTGTTTCTGTGGCCAAACAATCTGGTCCAGGCCATTTGTTTGTTTGTTTGTTTGTTTGTTTTTGGTTTAGAGATTTAGTTACTGCTTCTATTTTACTGAGGTTACAGGACTGCTTAAATTGTTTATCTGAAATTAATTTTACTCTAGTTCATGGTATCTCTCAAGAACCTTGCCTTTTCTTATTCCATTTTGATGGAGTACAGGTGAGTACATCTCCATGATTCTCTGAAAATTTTCTGTGCTTGCCATAATTTTCCCCTTTCATTTTCAGATTTTAATTTGGATATTTTTCCTATGCTGTATAGCTAATTTGGCTAAGGGTTTGTCAATATTATTGATTTTCTCAAAGAAGCAAATTATTGATTTTTTTATAATTAGGTTTTATTGGGTTTTGCTCTGGGTTTGATTATTTATTGTTATCTAATTTTTTGAGAGATTATTTCTTCTTTTAGTTCTAAAGTTTCATTTATGCCATTATGCTGTGATTCCTGTTCAAAAGGTGAAGTGATACTGTGATTAATAATTGTCACTACCATATAGAAAATATAATAAATCTAACTGGAATTTAATTGTTATATATATTACATATGAAACATGAAGCTAAGCTAATTATTAATAAATAGATTTAGTTACAGGTAAAAATGTAAAATCATTCTGTCATTTTTATTTTTTTTTGTAACCCTTTGCAGGTGTTGTTCATTTAAATTACTGTTTAATAATTAGCATTGGAATAATAAATTTTATAAGCTGATTATTTAATTACCATACACATAAAAGGCTTTGAAATAATATTAAAATTTGTAAAAGGCCACACTCTTCTTGACCACAAACAGTAGTGTTAGTCCTCATACTGTCCTCAGGGGAAATTATAACTATATATGCATCATCTTTTTTAAAGTAAGTAATAAAAAAATGGGTAGAAAAGAAGAAATATATATTTGGTTTTAATAATGATTATATTCAATAGAAATCCATTTTAATACCTGAGTTTTATAAAGCCCTGGTATTAGAGGTCATTGTTAGACATTACAAATGCAAAATTTCTCAACTCGACTAACTTCCCAAGGTCATATGTCTTGCAGCTTTGCAAGATGCTGTTTTTGGCACCAAAGAACCAGGGCTCTGATACCAGTAGCTCATTAGCTTCTTCAACAAAGGAATATATGCCCTTTGAGAAGAAATAAATGAAAAGTCAGATAAAAACTAGGGCGGAAATTGCTGCCATGGATACTGAGCTGGACATGATGTAGCCAGCCACAGATTTGAAAAAGTTGCTGGCGAGATGTGTAGGACAAACAAGGAGAAAATGCAAAACACTGCTGCTTAAGTCTCCCAAGGACAGAAGAGTACCACCTCACTTTTGTTTAGATCACTCCCAAAGTCACTCACACCATTCAGCATGACGATTCTGGTAATGAGTAAGTTGCAGAGGTAGGAAATGCACCAAAACTACTTTTGAGACAATCAGTAGTAGTTTTTATATTTGAATAAGGACACAAATCAATACATCTTAGAAAGATATCTAAGCTCAAATGTAGCTAAAAGAATGGGAATGACAAAGCTAATGAAAGTTAAAGGCAGGCTGCCAGAGGGAAGAGATGAAGACAAAAAAGTGGAGACCTTGCTAGCGATTGAGAGGCCATGAATTCAAATGAATAGTGTCATTGACTCAGTCCTTGCAAAAACAATATGTGAAAGGTTAAAGCAAAAAACAAACAAAAGCAAACAACCCCCCAAATTCTATTAGACTAAATTTCAATCATAAAAGAATCAACATACATGATCTTTATTATAGAACTTCTTACATAGTAAACTTAATTTAAAATTTTAGCTTTTAATATTTATTATCAATTTGTATTTTTTTATACAGAAAGGTAATATAAAACAATAAGAAAAATTTGGAAATTACAAACACAACATTTTCTTGAAGGAAACATTAAGAATGTCGGAGGACAAATTGTTTTCATGGTTATATTTGGTACAACCATTATGATCTAATCTGTATAGTGATTATCATGCATTTTCTCTAAAGTCACTATCATAAAATAAATACTCAGTTAACTAAAAGGAATTATAATATTATATAAAAAAGGGAATACAGTATGATTTAAGTGGAATGCTTAGTGGGAATGAGAAAAAAGCAGGACACGCAAAAAAAAATCTCACATTTTAAAATAATACTTCAGGTGTTTATAAGACACATCCATGTAAAAAGAGACAAACTATCTGTGTTTTGAGAGATAAATTTGTTTTCTAGCAGACAAAGGTTAAATGGCATTCTGGAAGATTTATTATCAACTTTTTGAGGCGTGAAAAAAACCTACAGATTTTTCTAGTGTTTTCTATAGTGAAGATAAATCTGGGCTGCTTTAGAGATAGCAGAGAAGAGGGTTTTAAATGAACTATAATTACAGTCTTCTACACCTTCTGTGCTATAACCAAATAAACAAAAAAAACCACTTGGGGAAAATAGTTCATATGTATAGAAACAAAATATCTTATTACATATTTAAAATCTTTACCCTCTACTAAGCAGAAGTTTAATATAATTTTTTAAAGTAAAGATGTGCCACAGGTTACTAAAAATAAAAATAAAAAAAAATAAAAAAAAACACACACAAGAAACCAGGAGAGAGAGAGAGAGAGAGAGAGAGACAGAGACAGAGACAGAGACAGAGACAGAGACAGAGAGCGTGTGTGTTTTGCAGTGAGGTTTTTCTTGGTAGCCCTGGCTGGCCTGGAGTTTAGTGCCTGCCTTCTCACTACTGGAATTAAAGCTATGTGTCACTATATCGTACATAAAAACTTGTTAAAATTCAAATACAATAAAATGGGAGATTCAGCTAATCAGTTGCACTGGCCACATTGTAAGAACCTTCTAGATCATTCACTACATGCAAGTGATAACTATGTTCATCATTGGAGATGAATACATGGGAAGCATCTTCCTACTTGCCATGAGTTTTTCAGAGCACTTATGAGGAAGAGTGACAGAAAAATAGAAAGGGAAGTTAAGGTAGAAATACCTTCTTGGATGGCACGATGGAGGGGAAATCCTTAGACATTAAGTCATACAATCTTTGAGATGACTAAGGCAACACTTTCTTGGTCTTATCCTGACTTTATTTCATGTCTGTCTAGATAGACCCTAGGCATAGAGACTTCCCCTGCCCACACTCTTCCAATAGCCACCTTTGTCTCAACAACACATTTGTGATTATTCAAGAACCTTGCCAGGTCCAGACATATTAACCAAACTAACCCATGTTTGTTCAGGCTAGTGCATAAGACAAAGTTAATAGGAAAAGGTATAAATCAAAAACAATTGTTTGTGGGATTCAGAGTTCTAATAGCTCCTCTATTTAAGCCCTGCTATAATTGTTCTTTTGTTTTGAAATTATGTACCTCTGAGCTTTGGAATCAAGAGAGTCTGGGTTATGTGCCACTTTTACTGGCCAGCTTACCCTCTTTCTATCAAACTCAGTTTCAAATTTTCTGTAATAAACAGTTTCATGGGTAATTAATGTAACTTTATGATAAATTACTCCAAAGCATATTCCTTGCTCCCCGCTAAGAATTTTCTCCTAATACCTCCTCCCATCTGATTGTTATTAGGAAACTTCCTATGCTTTTTTGATGTTGACCATGCATTTCTTTCATATCATTATTTTTATACTATGCGATATGCTTTTGTGCAGATACGGTTCTACAAAGACTGATACAAAACCAATGTTTTAAAATATCAATTATATTTAATTTTAATAACTTCAGAAATATGTTTTATGTCATATATTGGACATCTAAATATTGATATACTAGATATATGAAATATTATTAAGGGTTGTTCATTTTTGTATGGCCATTCCTGTTATTGAAAGGCACCCCCCTGAAGGAAGGGGAGTGATGTGAGCCTCAGCACCTAAATAAAATAGCATGTATCTGGGAGGACAGAGACAAGCAAGATTTTGTGGGTACCAACCCATTAATTCAACCAGGAGTAAGCAGCACTGTTGGAGGAGACTAAATACCTGGATTGCATTGAGAATATACGTTCATTCTGGAAAGATGGCTCAACTGTTAATGGCTAGACTCACAACCAAAAATATAGGAGATTATTCATTCGTAGAGCAGCCTGAGGGGTGTACAGAAATCTCTCGTGTTTCAGCTTTGCTGAGTGCTCACCAGAGGAATCTGTTCTTTGGCAATACTGTTGCTTTTACGTCATTCACACTCATTTAATGTAATCCTTTACCCATATTCTTGTTAGGAACACCAATAAAGTCATTGGTTCACCAAGTTTGATATGGATGCAATCCTTCCCTTGTTCCGTCCTTGTTTCCGTTCTCAGGAGGATACTCAGATGTGTTGCATCTCCTCGGAAGTATGTCTGTCACATAATAGTAATTTATTCCACTTTGCATCTTTCTGCTTTAACAATGATAGTCTCAGCTACATAGTTTATACTTAAGTGATGATGCATTGAAGTGGGAATCGAGTATCCAAAAATAGACTTTGTCTAGTTAGATTCGCAACTATTCAGTTATCATGTTTGATGACAAGAATTTAAGAAAGAGTTACAAATCTGAGAGGAGAGAGTTATTTTATAAGCTAACTTGATACATTCAGAAAAAATGTTTCAATTTTGAATACAGAAAGAGTAGGAAAACTATAAAAAAAAAAAGAGTCTTTTCATAGATCCATGGTTTGATTGTCTGAGGGATTAGAGCAGCCATTACTGAACCCAATCAACATAGAGAATCATAATTCTTAAAGGATGAGTAAGTGGTATTCATTCTATTTTTACTGATTCTATCTAATGAATTAAAGAAAGGGAAAAGAAGACATTAAAGAAGGACATAGAGAAGTTGTTAACAGAGGTAGCAAGAGACAGGAAGAGAGGAGACAGTGGAAAAGGAGACGGAATGAGAAAGACATACAGAAGTCAGAGTCCAACAAAGAAGGAAAACACCCTAGAATATAGTACATGTTCAAATTAATAAAAGTTTTAGAAATCTTCTCAGCATGATCAATGAAATTGATGCTATCTCCTAGAGAGAATATTTGATGCTGTTAGATAAAATGCCTAAGAACAATAAAAACTACCCTGAAAGAGATAGCACTGGGATTTCAGTTTAAGACAAAACAACATGGAATCAACTGAAATTTAACTGCCATAAATATAGAAGAAACAGACGGGATAGAGAATATCATAAAAGAGAGACAATCAACTCTGACAAATGACAGAAAACATTCCAGTCAGAAAATATCTTAAAGAAAATTGAGTTCAGCTGTGAAATTGTTAGCAGTGACATATGCAGAAAATTGAAGGAAATATGGTAATACTGTTACAGTTCTTTAATTGTTACAGTTATATGCTGTGTTTACATCCATACATTTTGTGGTATCAGAATGGGTTTTTATTTCATGTTAAGAGAATATATGTGCAAATCATGCCTCAGAGAGAGTTGAAAGATAGAAAAGTTAATGGACACAATGTATCGATCTCTATGTAAGAATATATGCCTTTAGATATAATTTTAAGCAATAAGTGAGTAAAAAGTAATAATAGGTAGTAAAATGTAGTAAAGCAGTAATAAGTAGCTTTTTCAAATATTATTATTAATTTTATTTGCCACTTTAAATATAATTTGTACTCTCCAATTAGTGACTGAATAAGAATTCAGGAAAACAGAAGTAAAACTAAAACCAAATAAGAATTTTATTTTTCCTAAGTCTAATTTCTGCTATTAATAGTCTATTATTGTGTTCATCTTTTCAAAACACAAATTGATTCAATAATAATAATCATAATTTTCCTCAAATAACCTCGGTGTGCTTCGAATTAGCTTCATTCCCTCTTATGAATAAATAATCATCCATTTTATTCATAATCACTGGCAACCATTATCTGCACTTCTAAAACTTATGAATCCATATGATCCCATAGATTGAACGCTGTACGACTTTGCAATGGCTGTCATTGCTGGAATGGGTTTGCATTTTTCTAACTTTCAGACAGCTTCAAATAAGAGAAAGCATGCTGACTTCAGATAGACCATACTGATGCTGGTGTAGACAGAAGTTGAAATAAAGTGACAAAGGCACAGATTCTGCATTGCTTATATCCAAGACACACACATACACACACACAAACACACACAGGTACACATACACAGTCTCCCTATTTCTCTCTCTGTCTCTTTGTCTTTTTCTTTCTCTGTCCCTTCCTATCTGCCTCTTTTTCTCTGTGTCTGTCTCTGTCTCTGTCTGTGTGAGTGTGTGTGTGTGTGTGTGTGTGTGTGTGTGTGTGTGTGTGTGTCTTTCTCTAATCCCTTCTCTCTTTCCCTATCTACTTCTAATCTTATTTTTTTGAAAAGTTTCAAGATGAAGTCTCCCAGGACTCCTGAGACTGAGGTGAGAAGAACAAGCTTAAGGATAGCTTGAGCTATATAGAAAGACCATATCTGTAAAATAATTATTGGCAATGTAGGAAATATAACACTGAGGCTTTTTTACATTTTTCACATAACATTAGGATTTGGATCTATTTATTTTTGTCCTCTGAGAAAAGAAAACACTAAAAATTCTTTAGTGACAAGTTATTAAATTATCATACATTACTGTATTTTTATCTGTGAAAAATAAACGAAACATGTTATAGAAGTATTTTTATGAAGAAATTTGAATAACACTAATTTAATATTATAAGGATCTTAACATTATTTTGACAATGCAGCATTTCCAAATAAGCTGCTTAAAATATTTTTAACTGTTAATGCTTTATACCCAAGAATTGTTTAAGTGACCTCTAATATATAAGTCTGAAATACAAGTTACATATTACTAATACTATAAAAATAATATAATTTAAAATGATTCTTTGGTACACAAATCACATTTATCATATTTTAAATAAAAAGTGCATACAAATGACATAGATGTATTCTCCATTTTGCATACATAATTAAATATTGGTGGAATATCTGATATTTGGTACAATGAGCATTTAGCATTTTAAATATCTAGGTTTTATAATCATAAATACTGAGAATATTTTCTCAAGTAAATACCCACTATGACAGAAGAATATTTAGCATCAATTTAAAAACTCAGGTCAAGAGCAGATAGTGCAATCTTAAGAAATAATCATTCTAACACAATATATTCCAATTGTATAATTATCTGATATTTATGGGATGTGGAATGGTGAAATAAAAATTAATAATTGCTTTCCATTAAAATTCTATTTATTTTCTCTAAGAGCAAAAATTTTATGTATTCTGTGGAAACTAGAGTTCAAACATACAGTAGCATAGGTGTTTCAGTAAAACTCATTGGCATGACATAGCATGATACTGACTGGTGCAAATTCTGTATGTTGCGTGCTCTTAATCAAGCCTGCAATGAAGTCACACAATAAATGACAAATTTGTTCTTCCAGTAATATGTCAGGTTCAAGTTCATTTTACAATTCAGCTTTAGTTAATATTTGGTCATTATACATTCAGAACGCTTGCACTATTTTGAGTTTTATCCAAACCCACCTTCTGGTATGTGACTTCTTAAATGTTGTGAATCATATTTTAAGTCAAATTAGAAGATGCTATGAACTATGTTCTTGGTGAATAGGCTCAGCCTTAGCTTAAGTGTGCATGCTGCAAGTCCTCCAAGACAGAAAAAAAATCCTACCTTTACAGTATTGGCATGACTGTTTGGGTAAAATTAAGTACGTGCCTATTGGATTTGATGTCTGTTTTATTGGAGGAGATTCCATCCCTGGTAATAAATTCTTGGTCAATGCCAATAAATTAGAGGTCATAAACCAAAACAGGAGCTCCTATTTTCATTTTGCTAAATAGTTACACTTGAGTTCTACCAAAAACTCTGTGCAAAAAACCCTAGCAAAGAAAAAATAAATAAATAAAGCCTACCAAAATTAAATGTCTTAAGAGCAGCACTCAGTCACTTTCCATTTAATATTGTATAAAATAATATCTCATGATTTTTCTGATGAAATATAACCTGCCCAGCAACAGCCATATACATATAGCTACCAAATACTATTTATAATATGTAATATATATGTACATATATAGACTGTGGGTTTTGACAATACCTTTATATAGTAGTGATAAGAAAATGACTTCTTTCATTCTCTGAAATAGGTTCTCCTGGTTCTATCATTTTTGTCCACCAGGATAGACCAAGCTAAAACACTTGAAATTCTGCAGTCTCTTTTACATTATAAGTAGAAAAGAAGCTCATTTATTACAATTATTAAATAGTCTACTGAAGCCACTCCCAGCAAATAATGTTTAGCATTGGATTTTCTAGATCAGAGTTTTGATTATGTTTGAGATACTGTTGACTCAACACTCAGGAGAGAACCAACATGCTCTTTAATAAAGATATCAGTTTTTGTTTTATTAATAAGATTATAAATTTCTGAGACGTATCAAAGAAAACATGAATACAGTTTTCTTGCCATTTAGAAACTGTGACATCTTGAATTTGGTGAACTTTTAACAGAATAAATATAAATTAAAATTTATACAAATATAAATTAGGAAACTGCAGCTTTTGTTAAAAACTTGAGTAATGTTTATGAAGTTAGAATTCTTAACTGACACCTGTAATATTGGCAGGCATTTATAAGAAACTTTGAGAAAAAGTGTATTTTTAGAAAGATTAATACAGTGTCATAAAAAGAAAACAACATATGACTCATATAAAACATAGCAAGTATTAAAGAATAAAGATTTTAGGTTTCTATTAACTAAAGAGAAATAATTATCAGTTAAAGATAATAAATGGTGATAAAAGTATGCAAAATCTATTTTAAATGTTGAAGAAAAATTATTTGATTTATTTTCAGGTTGGGAGGAGCAAAGACAGAAATTAATTTAAACACATACAAAAATCCAAACAATGAAACAGTAGGAAGTAGAAATAGTAGAAAATTAATATGTGTGAATACTTTCATCATAATGAATTAGCCATGCCAATTTCCACTAGAGAAACATAGAGCTGTCAATGTGATTTCTAGTTTCTAGAACCAAGTGCCAGTTGGGTTCTATGTAACATATTTTAAAATGAGTTTTTAATACAAAAACAGCAATTCCCCATTACATTCCATTTCTCTACCCCTTCTCAGACGTTCTCCCTGTAATCCCTCATGTAAACTTCCTGGATTCCCCCTACTCTCAAGTTAATAGTTTTTCTTCTCTATCTTTGGTTATTATTGCTATGTTTGTGTGCATTCTTGAATTCACACACAAACACATATATCCAATCTATACAGACTAATCTTGTTATTTTCCTGTGTGAATTCAAGGAGGACATTTTTACATTGGATATCTGTAAATGCACAATAATTGGTACTCACTTGTTGGTGATAACTGAAGTCATCCAATTGACTAAGTATCACTCAACACGAGGGAAATCATTCCTGATGCTAAAAATATAGGCAACTTCCCAGGTTAAGAAGGTCATAGACATTAGCAATAATCTATTATTCCCACCTTGATAGGACAGTTTAATCCCTTACTACATCCTAAATATAGTCAATATACTCAGAAGTAACTGTAGATACCACCTCTCATCAAAGAAAATTCTCTTTACACCAAATGGGAAACATTAGAGAATAATGTTTATTAATAATGTTATTAGAGAATAATATCTAAACACAATGAAGAGATAATCAACTTTGGGAAGACTAGCTTGAATATATACACCTATATAACAAGTTCTGCTTTATGACTCAGGGAAATCCCAGAAGATGGAATAGAAATACTGTAAGAGAGAGAGAGAGTACCTAAAAGGCTGAGGTAAAACTATCTCTTCTAGTCAAATAGACTGGGATAATCACAATGTTAATGGACACATTTAATGTTTTTTGTCCAAGTCAAAGTAAGAGAAATGAAAACTTTGAGAGTATGGAGAGGGTATCTCTATCATGTTTACAAAGAAATGAACTGGGCATACTCACTGAGTATTTGAATCTATAGTTCTAAAAAAAAAAGAAAGAAAGAAAGAAAGAAAGAAAGAAAGAAAGAAAGAAAGAAAGAAAGAAAGAAAGAAAGAAAGAAAGAAAGAAAAAGAAACTTTCTGGGCCATGACTTTAACTTGCAAGGCAATATGGATCTTGTTTGGAATTATCTGAATACAAGAAAACTGTAAAATGAAGACTTACAATAGTCAGGAACAAGCCTTGTTAAATGCTGTAATTTAAAGATCACAAAAGAGAAGGTGCCTAAAGTCTTCCTGCATGATGTACCATTGAAAAGTGAGGAACACAAAAAGAAATCCCAGATACAGGAGAAAACTGGCTTCCATGTGGATGGTTGTCAATGAGAGCACATTTGAGAGACTGAGGAATAAAATATTGGTTGCCAAGCTTTGTTTGGTAGAATGGCTGTAAACAATCTTATAATTCTTGAAAAAAACAAAAAACAAAAAACAGCCTATGTAACTGTCCATATTACAAATATAGAAGTCTAGACTAATAATCATAAACACACTATACATGGGATTCTGTCCTGTTAATTAAACATTGAATTGGGACCAATGGTCATCCTCACCTGAGTAACAAGTTTAAAAACATCCTCTGCAGCCTGCTAGTTTGTAGGAGGTGTTAATATTTTCATCCGTGATCTCCTGTACATTTGTGTTGGCTCCCCAGTGAAACTACCTCCCTTCTCTTCTCACCAACCTCCTCCTATAGAGCTCTACAATAACAATGATCAGTATATATTCCCCATCATGTTTGTCTGTCTTCCCTCCAGGTTTATATCTTGTATTCAACACTATTTTATTTACACTGATAATTTATTTTTCATGGTTTTGCAATAGTGGGACAAAACTTTTTAGAATAGATAAAAATAAATTAGTAAATATGTCATATTTTATTGGCCTATTTCATATGATGTATTTCTGATATATTTGTGGAAATATCAACCTATGTGGTACCTCATTTTCTGTTTTAGTGTTTTATATTGGATATATTTTTTTTTAATTTATATTTCAAATGTTTTCCCTTTCTGCTTTCTCCTCTGGAAACTCCCTATCTTAACCATTGGACTGAGCATGGGTTCCCCAATGGAGAAGTTGAGAAAAAGGGAGGAAGGAGCTGCAGGGAACCATAGGAAGAGCAACAATATCAAACAACCAGACGCACCTGATCTCATTTAAACAAACAAACAATGCAAATAGGTAAAACAATAGTACATTAAAAAACACACATACACTTAAATTTGATATTTGGAATTATTAGTAGCCCACCACTGGCTCTCCCACATCTATACCACTAGGGCAAGTTCTCCAACATTCTCAGGATGAACCCACACAATGCTGTCACCAAGCAGAGGGAGATTGAGTTTTCTAGCTCTCATGATCTTATGTCCAGCTCATTCACACTACCTGAGCCAGCTTCACTCTGAGCATAAACTCCAGTGGAAACATGGAGCCCACTCTCCCAAGTGTTCCAGCTAGTGAGGGGCTGGGCCAGATTTCCTGCTCTCACAACCTCAGGGCTGCCTTACCTGTGCCTTCCTCAAGACCAGCTCCACTGTATTGCCCAAGAAAGTTGCAGGCCCTGCTCTCTCAAGTGCTTAAACCTACAAAGAGCAGGACATGCTATCTCACGCTCAAAAGAGCTGAAGGCTGGTTCAACTGCACCATTGTTACCAGAGGCAGCTCTACTACACTGCCCTGGTGAGATGCAGTGTCTAATATCCTGAGTGCTCCCATCAGATGAGAAGTGTTGGTGGCCAGAGTGTAAACACAAGGGAGCAGAGCAGTTCTAAGTAGTTCCTGGATCTCTTCATGGCCCCAAGTAGCTGCCCTGACTGATGTCTCTAATAGCAATATGAGCCACATCCATTAATGCAGACCCCTGCCACTGCATGGTCATGGGTGTAGACATAACCTTCAATGGCACTATGGACTGAGATTTCACATGACCTCAGGGGTCAGGGCAGGCTACTTACCTCAGGCTATTTTTCTCCACCCATGTCTCTTAGTTCCATCTATCTTCATTATGCTCAAACTGTAATGCTTCTCTTCCTCTCCTTTTGTCCACCACATACTTGCACATCATAGTGGATGCTACTATGGCAACTGGTGGATCCTTGGGAGACTTCCTCTCTCTGGGCAACTTCCTGTGGTGTGGAGGCAGGCTGGTCTATGTACAGCTTCTCTCTCCAGAGCCTTCTGATGTGGTATGAAACAAGTCTCTTTGTCTCAATGTGCATTTTTAAAAGATGTGTCATCACTAAAACATGGCCTCTTCTTTTTCGAGTTGTCAATCTAACACTACCCCTCTGAAGTTCATATAAATATTCCTAATAACTTATTTTAAAGATTCAGCTGTTAAATTATTTTAATATAGTGTTTGTTTGTACTATATAATAGTTGAAATAACATTTTAGAGACAATGAAACTTTACATAAAATAAGTTTCCACAACACACTACTAAGAATTGCTATCAATATATAACAATGCTATCATTCAGTCAATGTTTTTGACAGATTTTATGTCTAAAGTACACAATCTTTATGTTATCTTCTGACCATAATCCAGACATTTACTTGTAAAACATAGTGCTTTCATACCTTAATATTATATCATGTTCTTTTTTTACAATTCACTACCAGGAAATAGCCAGTAGCAAAATATAAACTCTGCTGAGGTTCTTATGTTGTTCTCCCCAGCATCTCCAGTCAATAGTGTAGAACACGTAAACATGCAAGCTTAATGAAAGAGGCTGGAGGCCCCCGGGCATTTAGAGGCCTGGTGGGGTGCTGGATAGGGATATCCTCATGGAGACAGAGGGCAGAAGGGAGGTATGAGATATGGAACAGCCAGAGAGTGTACAAAGTCAGGGATAAAATCTAGAGTGTAAAAACAAAAGATTAAATAGAATTAAAATACAGAAAAAGAAAAATAGTCTTCTTAAAAGAACTTTGAAAATATACATTTAGAAATTAAAAAGAAGAGAATATTTCTTTAATATTGATATATTTTTAACATCTAAATGTTTACTCTTTTATGTATGATGCACATGTATATATATATTAATATGTGGGAACATTTGTGTCATTTTGATTTGGGTCCAGAAACAAATGCCAGTTTTCCTCCTGGTATTTTTTTTTTTTTTTTTTTTTTTGGATACAAAGTAATCCAGTGAACTATAGCTTAATGAATGGTTAGACTGTCTAGTAAGCAGAGGAGAACCTGCTTTTCACCACTATCATCAGGGATAGGGGAGGAGAGGTACACACATGTTACTATGCCCGTCTTACTAATTTTAATCTCCTTTTTGTGTTAATAATCCTAAAGCAATTCATAGTTTGTTGAAGGTCACTTATATAAGTGTACTTTTTTTATCTTATGAAAATAACGTTATTTTTATTTTTTATTAGATATTTTCTTCATTTACCTTTCACATGTTATCCCAAAAGTCCCCTAACCCTCCCCCATTCCCGCCCTGCTCCCCTACCCACCCATTCCCAAATATTGGCCCTGGAGTTCCACTGTACTAGGGCTTATAAAGTTTGCATGACCAAGGGGGCTCTCTTTCCAATCATGGCCAACTAGGCCATCTTCTTCTATATATGCAGCTAGAGACATGAGCTCTGGGGGTACTAGTTAGTTCATGTTATTCTTCTACCTATAGGGTTGAAGACCCCTTCAGCTCCTTGGGCACTTTTTCTAGCTCCTTCCTTGGGAACACTGTGCTCCATCTAATAGCTGAATAAGTATATACTTTTAAAGAAGCTGAACCTTTGTATTTCACGGGCAATTTTCTAAAGTTATTAGCATAGAACATGATGATGTTTTAAATTTTATAAAACATCAGTTTGATAAACAGTTCAAATCAATTTAAGACTTTAAAATAAAAAAGACAAAATATACAAAATATATTATTGTAAATATATCTTCATATGCATCAAAGTATGTGCTCATGGAGCTAAATATTAGTGTCCTTAAACTAAGTAAGTATGTAATGAAAAAAACACAGCATTCTTTCTAGGAACGTTTTTAATGAGACTATTCTTAACTAGTCTAGAATAACATAAAAATTAACACATTTTCAGTATTTAATTGGATTACACAGTTATTGTACACTAAATACATGATATTGTAATAAACTTAAATGAATAACAATGACTTAATTTAGTTGCCATATAATTATGTCAACAAAGAAAACAATAAATGTGTTTTATTACCCTAGTTAATATGTTAAACGTGAAAAGATTCAAACAATTAACTAGTATTTAGCAAAATACTATTAGTGAGTTGATTAGATAACAATTGATTGCCAAAATGTACCATGTTTATTCTCATTTGCCCACTATAATGGCAATTATTTAGAAAGTTTCTAATTGATATATTTTAACTTTCAATTTTAAAGAAGAGCTATTTTGAAATACTCAGTTTGGGGGTAGATCAACCAATGAACAAAATATATAGATTTGTGTACTAAAACTAAATTTATTGGAAAATACATTAATATTAGACTCAATGAGAATACATGGCATATTTTAAAATATGTTTTGTGTTAATATCTAGAATAAATTTCTACTTTCATCAGCTCACATTTATAAAATTATGAATATACTTAAAATAATAATTAATTGAAAATTAAAAGAGTTCTATTTGCTCTACTCTTTTTGCTATAGATCAGGGCATTCATCCCATACTGCTTCTTCCTTTTTTCTATTTAAGACTACAACCTGAGTTATAACCATAGTGTGTTCATATAAAATTACTATATGATCACCACAGCATATACATTTACATATATGAAATGTTTTAATGGGAATAACCTTAAGTTGTCTACAATAAGACAAATGTTAACAATTTTCAGTATTTTAATCAGATTATACAGTTTTGTATGCTGAAAGTGTGATACAGTAGTGCATACACATGCACACCTTTGGTATACTTATCAGTGTCTTGATGAAAATATAAACTGTCCCTGCTATATGCAATATTAATGATAAACTTTTACTTTTTGAGACTTTGAATCACAGCTCTTGCTAAAATAGTCTCAAGACAATATGAAGTCAAAGATCATATGAAGTCAAAGAGAAGGAAGACCAAAATGTGGATGATTCAGTGCTTTTTTAGAGGGTGAACAAAATACTCACAGGAAGAAATATGGAGACAAAGTGTGGAGCAGAGACTGAAGGAAAGGCCAATAGACTGCCTCACCTGGGGATCCATCCTATATACAGCCACCAAACCCAGACAATATTGCAGAACCTCCTGAGATGTTCTGCCAGAGCCTGACAAATACAGAGGTGGAAGCTTGCAGCCAACCATTGGACTGAGCTTGGGGGTCCCAGATGGAGAAGTTGGACAAGGCACTGAAAGAGCTGAGGGGTTTTTCAGCTCCATGAAGGGAGCAACAGTGTTAACAGACCAGACTCCCGGAGCTACTGGGGACTGGACTACTAACCAGAGTACTCATGGAGGGTTCCATGGTGCTGTCCTCATATGTGGACGAGGAGGTCCTTGTTGGAAATCAGTTGAAGGAGAGGTCCTCAGGCCTGAGGGTGTTCGATGCCTTAGGTAAGGGGAATGCCAGTGCAGGAGGACAGGAGTGGGTGTATGGGTCAGGAAGGGAGCACCGTCATAGAGGCAGGGGTGAGGAGACCTGGAAAGGGGAAAATATCTGAAATGTAAATAAAGAAAATATCCAATCCAAAGAAAGAAAGAAAGAAAGAAAGAAAGAAAGAAAGAAAGAAAGAAAGAAAGAAAAGAAGGAGAAAAGAAAGAAAAAAAGAAAAGAAAAGAAAAGAAAAGAGGAAAGAAAAGAAAAGAAAAGAAAAGAGAAAAAAATCTCAAATTAAAACTTCAGAACCTGAAGTCTTTGTAGGTTCTGACATATTCATCTTGATTTTTTTTTTTAAATTTTAGCTACATTGTTGCAGTTCATGGAAACAAAGCAAAAACAACAAAAATATGTATAACTGTACTATAACAATGTAACTACATTGATAGAAACCAGGTCTAAAGTTCTCAGTCCATCAAGAATTGATTGTCGAGGTGCTTCTTTAATATTGTATGTCATAATTATTAATAATTAATAATAACAATAAACAGACTTCATAATTACCATCTTGCTAACATTAACACATCAGGAAAAAACACACATATATTGAAATACAAATAAGTTCTTCTATACTCTAGTTTTATGTTTTATTTTAGCTTCAATTGTATTACAGGTAAACTCTTGATCCACATTTAAGATCTTGTAACT
>LR753562.1:103148-127298 GCA_902729485.2 Mus minutoides
CCCAGCACTCGGGAGGCAGAGGCAGGCGGATTTCTGAGTTCGAGGCCAGCCTGGTCTACAAAGTGAGTTCCAGGACAGCCAGGGCTATACAGAGAAACCCTGTCTCGAAAAACCAAAAAAAAAAAAAAAAAAAAAAAAAAAAAAAAAAAAAAAAAAAAAAAAAAAAAAAAAAAAAAAAAAAAAAAAAAAAAAAAAAAGATCTTGTAACTTGTACTTCTCTGTGCCTCTTTGTAAATAAGTTTGTATCCTAAAACCATATTCCTGCTTTTTGGGAGAAAAGGATTTCTACCCAAGTCTATTATATTGTAAAGCTATGGTACTGTTTATGCTCTATTAATAATTTAAATGTCTTAAACAATACTTCAATAGACAGTTACAATGTCCCCAAATGGAATGGTTTTATGTCAAATCAAGACAATGCAGCAGTATAATATCACACACAATAAAAGCACAGTCAAATAAAAATAAAAACATAGACAAGTCTAAGAGATAATACTCAATTAGTATTTTGGAATTTATTGTTACCAATGAGCCTTCATTGAACAAGCTTTCCTTTTCAATTCTATAATTGTTGGTTTATAAAGTTTATGTAGTTATCTTTCATGAGTACAGGAAAAATAATCCAAAGGATAATGAAATATTAAAATTTATTTACGTCCTCTATTAAGTTTTCTGATAGAATTATCAGCAGTACTTTTTTCTCTATCTATCACTATGGCTATGAGTTAAATACCTATTTTCACCAAAATAAGAAATTTTGGATAAATATTGAATACAATATCTCAATACTTACTAATCAAACAAATAACCCATATTTTCATCAATAAATTTAAATTCACAAAATAAAATATTTTTATGTAAGTAAGCCAAAGTTTCTGACTTTGGAAAAACTAATCATATAAATTTCCAGAGAAAATTATTTACTGTTGAATGATTGAAAATAGACAAAATAAAATTCTTTTAAGAGTATCATGTACATATATGAAACTATCATTGGCACTGATTATATAACTGGAAAAAAAATTCTATTTTGAGAACATAAATCACATTGCTCACCATATGTGTTCTCTCCTAGGTGAAAGTCCTCCTGTTGACCTTGGTTCTAGTACAGATTTGAGCAGTTTATTTGTTATACAGATTTTGTCACAAAACAGTGACAGCCAACTCTTTACAGTTTAGGCATCAACC
This sequence comes from Mus minutoides, assembly GCA_902729485.2. Taxonomy (NCBI): domain Eukaryota; kingdom Metazoa; phylum Chordata; class Mammalia; order Rodentia; family Muridae; genus Mus; species Mus minutoides. The sequence continues at coordinate 104,337 of LR753562.1, forward strand.
CAACTCATGACAAATCAGGCTGTCAAGAGCTCATCACTCTTCATGGTGCTGAAATTACCATGATTTAACATTCTAAAGTAGTTAACAAAGCAAAGTATAGGTAATATATTGGAATATGAAACTAATATATTTAATGTATCACTTACAATATCCTTCAAAATACCATGCAGAATCTTTGCAATTTTCTGGCAAATGTAAAGAAAATATGCTGTACAAAAATTTTCTAATCCTTGGATATGGTTTGTCGTTTGGTTTAAGCCTCGACATTTCAAGCATATTACACAAGCTAGAAAACCAATTCATAGCAATAAAGACCGTAAATGAAGTTAAGTGTGGTCAACTGTATGAAGTCACGGGAAAGAAAGATGACCTTCCATAAATTTTGTTTCTTGATGCTGAAAGCATGTTCCTAAAGATAGATATTGTTCTGAGAAATATAAGCCTAACACAAAAAGAAAAATGGTGTACAACCTCACTTACATTAGAGTCTGAAAAAAGAAGCCAACTACACAGAAGACAATTGTAGCCATAGAAATATAATGTAAGATCTGAAGGTTGATAAGTTCTGCAAAATTAATGTCATCTGTATATTACAAGTTGTCTCATTAATGAAATCTTATCTCTAAAAACCAAAAAAAAAAAAATATTATAACATAAATAAGGTCCATGTTACACTACCAGTTGGCATGCTATAGTTGATGTGGGAAATCTCACAGGAGCTTCCAGCCATACATAAAGAGCTATAATCAATTAAGCAAGGAAGGACTTGTCTTCAGCAGGGATACTCACCCTCAATAAGTTACCCAGCTATATACAAGGTCAGGTATAGACTCCTAGGTGAGACACTAAATGGACTCAGGGAGTCAGATTGTTTTTAAATCTTCAGTAGCATATACATAAGATTGTAATAATAATAATTAAGAAGAAGATGTGAACTTGAGAGGGAGTAGTGGGTGGAAATGATATCAGTATAATACTCATATATAATGTTATAAAAGTAATAACATAAATATAAAATAATTGGGTATTAGAGTCAGGACTTATGGAGAAAATGAAGAGATGTTAATCACTGGATAGACATTTGCAAACATATAGAACAAAAGATTCAAAAGTTATATCATACTACTCAAGGACTATAGTTAATTCTTGCTCATTATGTTCAGAATTCCCACTAAAAGTTACATTGTACTTTCCCCTGACACAGCAGATGAAACAGTGAGATGTTTATTTGAAGTATTATATAAACTGTGGTTTTGTATGTGTGGATTAACATGCTGCATATTTGAAGCATACAGAATAAAGTATATTGTTTGTAAACAGGTTACATTTTATGAATGAGGCTGAGGTGTCCAGCCATTTTCTTTGTAATTCTAGTTGTTTTAAACAGTCATTTGACTACAAGTATGCCCTTAAAGTGAGACAGTGGTATATTCTTTATGCCTGACAACTGTTACAGCAGCATATATGTTGATATTAACTTTAATTCAAAATACTAAAATTAACTCTAACACTCATCGTATCTTTTGTGATTTTTTTCTAAATGTATATATTTATACATAATATCATTACAACTCCAGTTTAAATTTAAAAATATTTGAATACATTATTAAGGTATTTATTTATTCAAATAACGTTTATTATACTTTAGCATATAATGTATTCTGGCCCTATTCACTCTTATTATCTGTTCTCTTTTTATTTTCTCACACTGCAACTCCTTCCTTTTTTTTTTTTTTTTTTCAAATAGTCATTCTATTCCTACCACCTTTGAGAAGAATATTCACTGCTTTTTAACTTACATCCCTATAGATCATGAGTGTAGTGTTCTTTCCTGTGTGCTTTGAGTCTCTAAATGCCAAATTCACAGTGAGATGGAGCCTCAGGTGTGATCTGGAGGTTGAATGGAAAGGATGTATTATCCATCTCATTTCATCTGTTAGCATAAATCTACTTTGTGTGATGGTGGTAATAAGCCTTCCACACCATGAGTGAAAAAACTGCCAACATCTCTCCACATGCTCCTCCATGTTCAAGCCAGTATGAGCACACGCTGCCCTAATCACTTTTGATGCTGTTCTTGACATTTGCTTTGGAGAGTTTATGTGATTTCATTTGTCCCACTAAAATAGTCATAAATTTCCTAAGAAAATCCTGGTAAGTTCTGACTTATATGAATTAAGTTGTTTCTGTCCTGTATTTCAGCACATTCAAACTTACTGTAATTGGCTAAAATCTCCTAACTGCCATCAGCCAAAATCTTCCATAATTTTCTTCCTTTTCTTTACCTATTTATCTGTTTACAGTCTTCAATGACAATGCTAGTATAGTATAGTTCATCACCTTTTTCTTGCTCCAATCATCAAAAATAGTGCTCTGAGCCACACACCTAGCTAATCCCAGCACACACTAATCCTAATACTCAGGAGATAGAGGTAGCTAGATCTCTGAATTTGTGACTAGCCTGATCTACAGAGCCTATTCCCAGATATCCAGCATTACATGGAAAAACCTGTTCTTGAAGAAAACAAAGCCAAGCAAATCAGAATACTTTTCTGATTTGTGTATGTGTTCCTGTGCATGATGAAGTATATGCACTGGTTAATGAATACATTTGAATTATACATTTAGAGACAGAATCCTCAGGTATCATTTCTCAAATATTATGTTCCATTATGTTTGGAATCAATCACCCACTGGGCTGAATCTCATCAAGGAGGATGAATTGGATATTCAGCTTGCCTGTGGTTCCACTCTAGGACATGTGCCCTTCTCCCTGGTATTCGGGTGACAAGCAAACATCTCTATCTACATTCCATTCATTTGAGTTATGGTACGTGAATTCACATCTTCCTATTTAAAAGGATGATCTTCACTAACTGTCTTCCTAAACTCTCCTACCAGTTTTGATGTATGTGTAAACTGTCATACAAAAATGATACTAATAAACAAGTCCTTAAATTCCCCTAAAAGACATTAGGGTATTCAAGCTTATGAATTACTAAATTTGTGTAGTAATATGTTATTCAATGTTAATCTAGTATTTTCATATAATAAACATTTAGAATTTCTATGATAGTTCTTTATAAAATTTGTATTTAAAAGTACTTAAATTGCATTATATTCAATACCAAAAAACTTTTGACATTGTCAAAAATGTTTTAAAATTTCCTAATTAAATTTCATTTGTCTAATGAGCATTTAATTGAGTAGTGTCCTTTCTCAGTATTTTCTTATATAAAAAGCAAGTCTCCACAAACTTGCATACATTTGTTATGTTTATTTTGCATTCTCTCAGTTGTTGCATGGTTTTCTATTTGTACTTGTAAGCAGGCATATTATATTCTCTTTTAAAAATCTAAGCAATGAACAGTTTGATGTACTTTGTGACCTAAATTTAATTTCTCTGCCATCTAACAATTATTACCTAGTGACTTACAATAAATGAGTGTTTATTTTACTGCTTACCCAGTAATTATAGTATAAGCAAGGCTTTGAAAAGATGTTCCATTTTCTTCTGTTCTTTATCATTTAAGAAAAATAATGGCTGTAGAAAATTATTCATGGGATAAATGCTGTCAACATAGATTTAGATAATTTTTCTGGTCACAGATCATTGATCTAATAAACTAGAGCCATTATGCTCATTGAGTATTCTAATGGTCAGACATCTGTGTTGATGGCTCAGTGAAGTCCCCAAAGTGAAGACAAAAATTGTGTGACTGACTATAATGATCAAATGCATACTGAGTTGACAAGCCTATCAGGGTATTTTTTAAATGATAAATACCCTTATAAAATGCCAGGTAAATTTTTGGCTTATCTAGAACAGTTTAATCTCTAGATCTATTTTCATATATTTACTTCAGCTTTCCTTTTTCACAATTTCTTAAACACATACACACATACACATGTAATATTTGATTATTGTTATAATTATAGTTATTCCCAGTCAAATATAAACCGTCTTTTTATTTTGGCATATAGTTTTCAAGAATTTGAAGTTGTTGATATAAGATCTTTAGTTTTAGCCGGGTGTAGTGGCGCACGCCTTTAATCCCAGCACTCAGGAGGCAGAGACAGGCGAATTTCTGAGTTCAAGGCCAGCCTGGTCTACAAAGGACAGCCATGGCTATATAGAGAAACCCTGTCTCGAAAAACCAAAAAAAAAAAAAAAAAAAAAAAAGAAGATCTTTAGTTTTTGTTAATGTATTATCTCATGAAGTAAAATATTTGGATTTACCACATTGTACAGTGTGTTATGTTTCCAGAAAGTAGATATGTATATTTTCTAAATGTGAGTCTTAGTTCAGCCTTCTCTACATAGCAGGTTCAACCACAGAACAGCCAAGACCACATGAAAGATCTGTTGAGAGAGAGAGAGAGAGAGAGAGAGAGAGAGAGAGAGAGAGAGAGAGAGAGAGAAAGGTTGTCTATGGCTAGAAATTTTGAGGAAATGTGGATTTAGAACCTCATGTCTTTATATCAAAAATTATAATGGCTTTTAGTGTTGTGATACATGCCTTTTTTTTTTTTTACTACTTTTATTAGATATTTTCTTCATTTACATTTCAAGTGTTATCCAGCTAGTTCCCTATATCCACCCCCCTCCCGGCCCTGCTCCCCTACCCACCCACTCCCACCCCTTGGCCCCTGCGTTCCCCTGTATTGGGGCATATAAAGTCTGCATAACCAAGGGGCCTCTCTTCCCACTGATGGCCAACNCTGTGTTCCATCTAGTAGCTGACCGTGAGCTTCCACCTCCATGTTTGCCAGGCATTGGTATATTTTCCCCTGAGACCTCTATATCCGGGCCCTTTCAGCACCATCTTGCTGGCATATGCTATAGTGTCTATGTTTGGTGACTGATTGTGGGATGGATCCCTGGCAGCTGCAGTCGTTGGGTCCATCCTTTGGATTGAGCGATACATGCCTTTTGATAGACTGGACTTGAACTTCAGATTCTATTAAATAACTTTTAAATTATCTAGTGCATGGCTATAGAAACTCAAGAAGATAGAATATATATATATCCATAAAATGATAAAAATTAAATAAGCCATAAACTTCAAAGAGCTAAGAAATGGGAAATTAAAAATAATATTTAAAAAATTTAAAGTTACAATATTACATCATTCTCTCTTCCCTTTTCTGATATGAGGAACTACAGATTTATGATGTATTATCACAGATGGAGCTCCAAAAATGTTCAGCATAGCATTGCCTTTGTAAGTTTACACAGGATAAAATGCTCATATAGAATCTGAAAGCTGCCTGAACTTCGATTCTGATCCTAACCCCACTGAGTATTTTGAGAACTATACTTAGATGTTCTAAGCCCTGATTTCTTCTGGCAGCAATGTTTTTTCTTCAACATTTTTATGTCTTCTAGTTGTCACTGTCTCTTTTTCTCCTGCATGAACATTTTACATAATTATTTTTTAAAGTTCAAAATAATATAAGACACTTGTTCAGGTATGATTCAGTTAGTAATACTTTTTGATTGCATAATTACCCATTTTAATGTCCTCATGCCAACTTTTATCTACTTTCGCTCTTCACAACCTCCATATAAAGTTCTAACATTTTGGTGACTTCTACTGGAGAAGGATATGTCCGTTCCTATCTCATTTTCATCACAATATAAGAATCAGAAGACCTTGAATTACATCGAACTATATAAAAAATTTAGGTATTTTTCCCCGTGCTTCGTATATAACCTAGTTACAATTATGATGACTGGAGGCTTAATGTACAGAGTTTTATTATACTGATACATTATATATTTGGCATATTAGTTTCCTTTGATTATATCTAATATAAATATAAAAATTCAATTTCATTCATATTTAGGTATTAACAATATTATGATGCTCAAAATTGTACTGTGTCATCTTAAACATTTATAGAAATATAACAATAAATAAGTTAAATATGTACAATGGGATAGATTTAGAAAGAATATCTGATTTTTGAGCTTTGAGTACTGATTTCTTTTGTCTTTCTCTTTCTTAAACATTCCATAGTTTGAGAAACTAGAGCTAGGGTTAGGGTTAGGATTAGGGTTAGGATTAGGATTAGGGTTAGGGTTAGGGTTAGGGTTAGGGTTAGGGTTAGGGTTAGGGTTAGGGTTAGGGTTAGGGTTAGGGCTAAGGTGAAGGTTAGGGCTAAGATTGGGGTTGGGCTGTGGACCAGGATATTTGATGTTCATTATAGGAAATATCAAGGACTCCTACTGAAATAATACCTTTAGAAATTTTCATAGATATTTCCTATTTAAACCTAAATAATTGCATTATTTTACATACCAATAAAACATAATTCTATGTGCATAATGCACAAGATGAATTTGTCATCTATTTTCATGGCTAAGTCTTAAATAATAAAGCCTTTAGCTAATCATGTACATGTACACAATACATAAAACCAATATTGAACAAATAGTGCTCATATATATGTGAACAAAGCTTAACACAGCATTAAGTCAATGGTGTTCACATATGAATACACCTTTACCATTTCATTTTTTACTCAATACATTATTTACTTTCTCACAGTGCCTAAGGTCAATGATACTTATACTCATGAACAATATCTAAGGACACCTTTAAGTCAATGCTTTGTATGTCTAATTGTGCACATTACACAACAATATTGATTAAATGACAATAGTGATTTCAATGGAACATTGTATGATGGAGGCACTTCATTCATATCTAGTGTTTTCAAGTGAAGTGACAAGATGTCCATAAATATAAATTAAGAGTTGAGAGAAAATTGTGATCAGTCATAGGAAACTAAAGTACAGCAAGAATTTGTTCCAAGTATATAGATGAGTAAATTGTAATGGCTCAACTCAGAGTAAAAACTTAGAATCATCAGAAAGACTGGATTGTGGTCTACTTGTGGAGACTTCCTTAATTGGTTTAATAGACATGGGGAGACTACTCCAAGGTAAACAGCAGTATTTATTCTGGGCTGGATCATGAATTGTACAAGGAGAAAAAATAGTTAAATCATTAATATTTTTCTTCTTCCTTATATGGATACAATTTGATCATCTTTTACAAGCTCAAGATGCTTTGACTTCCATACCACTGGGGAAAGTAGCTTAGACTAGAACCTCAAATAAACACTTTTAAATTACTTTCACCAGGGCATTTTTCCACAGCAACAAAAAAGTAAGTAAAATAGAAGCTACAGTTATTATCAATGATTAACTATGTGATATAAGAACTTTTAAAAATTATCATTTCTTCTCTTTAAGAGTAACTGACACCTGACGTGATGGCACACACCTTTAATCCTGTTGGGAGGCAGAGGCAGGCGGATTTCTGTGTTCGAGGCCAGCCTGGTCTACAAAGTGAGTTCCAGGACAGCCAGGACTATACAGAGAAATCCTGTCTCAAAAAAACCAAGGGGGGGGGGAAAGAGTAACTGACATTTTCACTCCAACATTAGGATAATTGTGATTATTCACTCCATCTTGAACTCCAGAGCATTTATAGCCTATTCTGCATGGCTTCCTTGTTCCTTGCCATGGTCAGTTTATAGAGCCATTAATTATTTGAAGTGAGAAATTCAATACCATCTTCCCTTCTCTCTAAATGTCATTTTTTTCTGGAATTTTTTGTTGTTGTTTTTCTCTTTTCAGTCTGGCTGGATTTACAAACTGAAACTTGAATTTTAATGATTTTTTTTTAAGTTGAATTTCTGTTATTTCTTTTTTCTCTCTCTCTACAACCCTTCCTCCCTCTACTCTTCCTTCTTTTGCCTCTGTCTCTTTCCCCTTCCCACCCAACCCCTTTCCTTCCCCCTTTTTTTTCTGCTCTACACTATGCCTTATCATAACTACATCTCGAAAGAAACCAAAGGAACAGAGAAAAATGATTATCACCAATGTCAGTTGTTTATTATTGTAATCTTAACTTCTTATGTTCTACCAACATACTAATGTCAAATTGCCTTCATATAAATTTTATGTATTTTATGGGTCTTTTCTAGAGGATATTTATGTATTTTTAATTACAATGATCATTTTATTTATTTTTGTGCATATGGTTTATCTAAGTTTTATTAAATTTATACTTTACATCCCAATGTCAGATCCCCTCTCCTTCCAGTACACCCTCACCCAGAAACTACACCCTTACCTCCCTCCTCTTTTCCTTTGAGAATGGGGAGCTCCCAGATAGGTATTCCCCCTTCTTCTACCACCACATCACAAACCCCAACCTTATCCCACTCCACCCACACATCAAGTTACTGCAGGACTAGGTGCGTCCTCTATGACAGAGGCAAGAAAAGGCAGCCCATTTAGGGAAACGGGATCCACAGGCAGGCAGGTAACAAATTCAGTAAGAGTTTTAAATAGTTTAGGATCCCCACTTGAAAATCATGCTGCTCATCTGCTGTCATGCGCCTCTTGCCCAGCAAGAAGGACATGCCCCCCCCCCCAGCTCTTCCTTAAACAGTTTATTCAGGAAACCTTTAATGAATGTCTTCTGACTACTCTGACCTAATTCTTCCTAACTAACCCTTACTCCCTTACTCTAACTCTAACTGACCCTGACTAACTCTGACCTAACTCTCTCTAACTCACCCTGACTGTCTGGCCCTCACTAACTGACTGACTAACTGCCTCTCACTAATAGAACACAGGGAAAGCCAGCCCATAGGCTAAACAGTCCTAGGCCAACCTATCCCAGTAAGACATGTGGCGACAGCAGATAGGTCCACATAAGCAAGCCAGATCATCAGCCTTAGCCAATTGAGGACTTGTTTCCCTGAGAGCACTCGCTATCAGGCTAGCAGAAGGCGAAAGACTGCACCCCCTTAAAGGCACGGCACTGTGCAGCTCTCCACAATCTTCTATATATGTGTAGGAGTCTAGTTTCACCCCTTGCTCACTCTATGGTTGGTGATTCTGTCTCTAAGAGTCCTCAAGTGTTCTAGACTCCATTGGTCTTCCTATAGAGGCTGTGTCCTGTACAGATTCCTCCAACTCTTAAATAAGACTCCCCAGCTCCTAAAATGTTTGACTGTGGGTCTATGAATCTCTTTCCATTGGCTGTTGGGTGTAGCCCCTCAGAGGACAGTTATGACTGGTTTCTGTTTGCAAGACTAACAGTGTCAGGGCTGGTTCTTACCCATGGGATAGGTCTCAATTTGAGGCAATCATTAGCTAGCATTTCCTCTATCTCTCCTCTAATTTGTTCCCTGTATATCTTGTAAACAGGGCACACTTTGGGTCACAGTTTTTGTGGGTGGGTTGCTGTCATTATCCTTATCCCTCCACTGGGAGTCCTGTTTGGCTACAGGAAGTGGCCACTTCAGGATCCATATCTCCCACTGCTAGGAAATTGTCTCCTGTGCATTCATGTCTATTTCCCCACTTTCTCTTCTATTCAATTCAGTGTATCCAGTTTTGTGTTGAAGTCCTTGATCCACTTGGACTTGAGTTTTGTGCAGGTTTATAAGTATGGATCAATTTTCATTCTTCTACATGAATGTATTCAGTTAGACTTGCACCATTTGCTGAAGAGGCTTTTTCCCCTAGTGTATAGTTTTGGCCTCTTTATCAAAAATGGACTTTCTGTAGGGGTGTGGGCATTTTTAGTATCCTTTTATTTGATTCTATTGATCAACCCGTCTGCTGCTGTCCTGATACCATGCACTTTTTTATTACATTTGCTCTATAGTACAACGTGAAGTAAAGAATAGTAATCTTTCTAGAAATCATTTTACTGTTCAGGATTGTTCAAATTAGCTCTCTTTGTTTTGTTTTGTTTTGTTTTGTTTTTCCATATAAAGCTGATATTTGCTCTTTAAAAATCTGTAATGAATTGTGTTGGAATATTGATGGGGATTGCATTGAAGCTTTTGGTAAGATGGCCATTTTCATTGCTAATCCTACCTATCCACTAGCATGGGAGATTTTTCCATCTTCTGAGATCTTCTTGAATATTTTTCTTCAGAAATTAAAGTTCTTCTAATAAAGGTCATTCACTTGCTTGGTTAGAGGTACACCAAGTAATTTTATACTATTTGTGACTATTACGAAGGGCAATGTGTCCCTAACTTCTTTCTAATCCTGTTTTTTCATGTATAAGGAGGGATATTGATGTTAATTTTGTATCCAGCAAATGCTATGAAGATGTTTATCAGCTCTACAAGTTTTCTGGTAGAATTTTTCAGGTCATTCATGTATGCTAGTACGTTATCTGTGAATACTGATACTTTGACTTCTTTCTTTCCAATTTGTGACCATTGATCTCCTTTTCTTGTGTTATTGCTCTAGCTTGAACTTGTAGTTCTATATTGAAGGGATGGAGATAGAATAAACTGCCTTGTGTCTTGTCTCCTGATTTCAGTGGAATCACATCCACAATAGAGTCTGTGTTTGGTGACTGTATATGGGAAGGATCCCTAGATGGGGGATTCTCTGGATGGCATTTCTTTAAAATCTCTGCTCAATACTTTGTCTCCATTTTTGCTCCTGTGAGTATTGTATTCCCCTTTCTGAGATGGATCAAAGCATCCACACTTTGCTTTACTTTCTTGAGCTTCATGTGGTTTGTGAATTGTATCTTGGGCATACCAAGGTTTTGGGCTAAGATCTACTTATCAGTGAGTGCATTTCATGTGTGTTCTTTTGTTATTAGGTTATCTCACTCAGGATGGTATTTTACAGTTCCATCCATTTGCCTAAGGATTTCATGAAATTATTGTTTTATAGCTCAGTATACTCTATTGTATAAGTATACCACATTTTGTGTATCCATTCTTCTGTTGAAGGACATCTGGGTTCTTTCCATCTTCTGACAATAACAAATACAGCTGCTATTTACATAGTGGTGCATTTGTCTTTGTTATATGTGGAAGAAAATTTGGGTATATGCCAAGGAGTTGTATAGCTGGGTCTTCAGGTAATACTATGTCCAGTTATCCGAAGTTTTGGAAGCCTGATTTCCAGAGTGATTGTACCAGTTTGCAATCCCTCCCACAATGGAGGAGTGTTCCTCTTTCTCCACCTGCTGGCCAGCATCTGCTGTCACCTGAGGTGGTTTTTTTTTTTGTTTGTTTTGTTTTGTTTTGTTCTGTTTTTTTATTAGAGAATTTTTTCATTTACATTTCATGTGTTATCCCATGTCCTCTATACCCTCCCCCTGCCCTGCTCCCCTACCTACCCACTCCCACTATTTGGCCCTGGCATTCCCCTGTACTGGGGCATATAAACATTGTTAGACCAAGGGCCTTTCTTCCCCAATAATGGCCAACTAGGCCATCATCTAATAATACATATGCAGCTAGAGACATGAGCTCTGGGGGTTCTGATTAGTTCATATTGTTGTTCCATCCATAGGGTTGCAGACCCCTACAGTTCTTGGGTACTCTCTCTAGCTCCTACATTGGGGATCCTGTGTTCTGCCCTATAGATGATTGTGAGCATCCACTTCTGTATTTGTCAGGGACTGTCAAAGCCTCACAGGAGACAGCTATATCAGGGTCCTTTCAGCAATATCCTGCTGGCATATGCAGTAGTGTCTGTATTTGGTGGCTGACTATGTGATGGACCATGCTGGTGGGGAACTCTCTGGATGGTCCATCCTTTTTGATCCTAGCCATTCTGACTGGTGTGAGATGGACTTTCAGGGTTGTTTTTATTTGCATTTCCCTGATGACTAAGGATGTTGAACATTTCTTTAAGTGCTTTTTAGCCATTCAGTTTTCCTCAGTTGAAAATGTTTGTTTAACTCTGTACCTCATTTTTAATAGGGTTATTTAATTCTCTGGAGTCTAACTTCTTGTGTTCTTGGTGTATATTGGAATTTAGCCTTCTATCGGATGTAGGATTATTAAGATCTTTCCCCAATCTGTTGGTTGGGCAATTTTTGTTTTTTGTTTTTGTTTTGTTTTTGTTTTTGACAGGGTTTCTCTGTATAGCCCTGGCTGTCCTGGAACTCACTTTGTAGACCAGGCTGGCCTCAAACTTAGAAACCTGCCTGCCTCTGCCTCCCAGTGCTGGGATTAAAGGTGTGTACCACCACACCTAGCTAGGTTGGGCAATTTTTAATGCCTGCTTTGATTTCTTTAAGCTATATAGGACTATTCAGATAGGTTAGCATGTCTTGATTTAACTTTTTAAATTACTATCTGTTTAGCAAATCATCTGTCTCATTTAGATTTTCTAACTTCTGGAGTGTAGGTTTTTAAGTAATACCTAATGGTTCTTTGGATATACTCAGTTTTCTTTGTTATGTCTCCCTTTTAATTTCTGATTTTGTTCATTTAGGTACTGGCTTTCTGCCTTTTAATTAATTTGGTTAAGGGTTTATCTATTTTGTTGATTTTCTCAAAGAACCAATACTTGGCTTTACTGCATTTTTTTTTATTGTTCTCTTTGGTTCTAATTGATTGATTTTAGCCCTGTGTTTGATCATTTCCTGTTATCCACTCCTCTTGGGTATGTTTTCTTTTCTCCTTTTCTTTCCTTTTGATTCTAGAGATTTCAGGTATAATTTTGATTCTAGAGATTTCAGGTATAATTTTAATTTCTTAGTAAGGGAACTGTTCAATTTCTTTATGAGGGTACTTAGTCCAATAAACATTTCTCTTATCACTGCTTGTACACTATCACATAAGTTTGTGTATGATGTGCTTTCACCTTCATTTTCATTGAATGTGAGAAAGTCTTTCTTTCTTTCTTTCTTTCTTTCTTTCTTTCTTTCTTTCTTTCTTTCTTTCTTTCTTTCTCTCTCTCTCTCTCCCTCCCTCCCTCCCTCCTTCTTTCCTCCCTTCCTTCCTTCCTTCCTTCCTTCCTTCCTTCCTTCCTTCCTTCCTTCCTTCCTTCCTTCCTCTCTTTCTTTTGTTCTTTCTTTCCTCCTTCCCTGACCCAGTGATTTTTAAGTAGAGAACTGTTCAGTTTCACTGAGTAAGTATGTTTTTTTGTTGTTGTTGAAGATGTTTCTTAGCCTTTGATCTGGGAATCTTCTCCTTCTATTGCAATTATTCTTATGTTTGGACTTTTCATAGTGTCACAAATTTTCTGAGTGTTTTGTGTCACAAACTTTGTAGAATTTGCATTATCCCTACTGATGTATTGATTTCTTGTATCATATCTTCTCTGCCTGAGGTTTTTTTTTTTTTTTTCCTTCCATTACTTGTATTCTGTTGATAGTGCTTATGTCTATATTTCCTGTTCTCTTTCCTAGGTTTTCCATCTCCAGGATTACCTCAGTTTGTAATTTCTTTATTTCTTCTATTTCCATGTTCAGGATTTGGAAAGTTTTATTCATATCCTTCAACTGTTTGATTGTGCTATCCTGAATTTCTTTATATATATGAGCTTCCTCTTTTAATTCATCTACATGTTTGAATCTATTTTCTAGTATTTCTTTAAGGGCTGTACTCATATCTTCATTAAATGCCTCTATCATCTTTATAAGATAGGATTCATGAACATTTTCTTGTGCTTCAGTTTCAATAAAATATCCCAGGTTTGCTGTAGTAGGATAGCTGGGCTCCTGTGGTGCAATATTGCCTTGGGTCTTACTGATTGTGTTCTTATGACATCCAGTTTTGCCTGGTTTTCACTGGATGTTACTGATGGCAACAGAACTTCTCACAATGGCAGGGGAAACCTTTTTCCAGACAATACATGCCAGTATACCTTAGTCTGCTGGCTGTGCTCAATTGGATCCTACTGGGAAGAGATTGGTGAAACATGCTTCTCTGCTGATTAGTCCTGACCCATAGGCCTCCATGGGGAAGCTCAATGCTCTTTAGATCCCACAAGGCTCCTCAGGGCTGAAGGGCAATCTGAGAGCTATATAATGGAGGTCAGGGGAGCCTGTATAACTTGCCTCTGCCTGCTGTGCCCCAGGGAATCTTTATAAACAGATAGTGTGTGTGTGTGTGTGTGTGTGTGTGTGTGTGTGTGTGTGTGTTAAATATTAATTATATTATATATTAAATATAATTTATAAATGTAAATATATATTAAATATTTTGATTATGTGATCAGTGGTATTTGTTCACATAAAGTATATAAGTGGTCAATAGTTGGGAATTATATCAGATATTCTTAATTCAGGAGTTGAAAATTTAGTGTTACATATATTTAATTGGGAAAAAATGCAAATATATTATGCCAAAGGGAAAATTACAAAGGTGTTTAATAGATAATTCCTCCTGGTTTGATTTGAAAAGATTATATATATATATATATATATATATATATATATATATATATGTAAAATTTGTGTTGAAACAATATTAATAATATAATTATTTAATAAGATTATCTTATTGGAGTTATAAATGTGTCTACATTCAGCCAATAAAGTGTGTAAATCAACTAGACCATATCACACAGTACCCAAGCATGAATGATGGAAAGGGTCACAATATCCTACTCCTAGAAGAGAAGCTGCATACTGGTGATGGCTGCTAAAGGAGAAGAAAATTCAGTTTACTTCATTACATGGTAAGTTATTAGTTTTGCCCCCATGAACCGTAATTGGTACATTAATTGGACTCAATAATATATATAATAAAGAAAAATCAACTTGAGTAGGAATATTTGTGTGGTTGACATAAGAGCTCCTGCAAGGTTGGTTTGAAAGAGTATGTATGATCAAAATTCATTGTACGCATGTATTGATCTCTCAAAAAAGTTGTCTCTTTGTGTGTGTGTGTGTGTGTGTGTGCATGTGTGCATGTGTATCAAGTGAAGTTGATTGATTTAATGATATACTGCCACTATGTTGATATTTTAATATGTTTTTTTAAGAGCAGTTCCTGTATATTCATTTTTCACCAAAGCTTTGAAATCAAAGTCTTTCCGGACAATCAGTATACAGATTATTTTTCTTTATTCACTAATTTATTTTGGTCTTCAGAACAGTGATTACACTGTAGGTGGCCTTTCATTATTAGCTATTAAATTTACTAAGTGTCTAGACTAATTTAAATGCCCCTAAGTATTTCATGACATACAAAGAGATATGTCATTCCATTCCCGTAGTCTGCTTTAGTAGAATAATTTTCAATTTGCTTTATATAATTCAATAATGCAATAAAACTTTAGAAACATTATCTCATTCTATTTTCTTACATGGATTCACTTTCTAATTGGCACCTGTGTACTTTAGTTTTCAAAAAAAGTAATGCCATTTGATTAAATCTGTCTTCATTTTGTATCCATTTTTATAGTATCACCATATACTAAGATTTAATTCTATGTATTATAACTAACCTAGATTCATGACATCAACCTGTGTATTCTACACAAAAACAAAACACTCCCAATTTTGCTTTTATTTAGATAATTAACAATGCCTAGTAATTAAACAATTGGAGCTATACTCATCATGATAGTTATGGCCTCACCAAACATATAAATATATTCTTAGATTTTTAAAATTTATTTTATAAATATGTTGCATAGTTGTGTGCAAATATATATAAAGGAGATCATAGAGTTGTTATTTTAGAAAAATGTTTTCTTATTTAACAAATACCATTTATATCTGAATATTCTCTTTTTATGATTTATATATTATTTTACATATGTGAATCTGTGATATGCTTATCAGATGCATAAGGAGTTTGATGCCTTGAGAATGACTGTATAGGAGGTTGTGAGCTTTCAGATAGGTTTCGAGAATGGAACATGTTTTCTCTCCAAGAGTAGTAGGAGCTCTTAGCCAGGGATCCATCTCTCTAGTGACTCCGATTATTCAGAAATATCAACATTTACTCCCATGGTCAGAAATACTTGTATATATGTATAAAAATAGATAAATATGAGCCATATTTGTCTGTACTTAGTTTATACTATCTAAATAATAAATATTATATGTCAATATCTAATAATCGTCTATCTATAATATATCCGTATATCCGTATGTATGTATGTATGTATGTATGTATGTATGTATGTATGTATGTATGTATGCGTTTGTGAGAAAGAGAAAGAAAATGTAAAATTAACCATAGTGATTAAATATCTTACAGCTGTTCCAGGACATGTGGTAATAGTGACCACATGACATGAATAATCTGATAGTAGACTACATTTTAAAGATTGTGTACATAAAGCACTAGGACACTGATGACTGAGAAGGTGGAAGTTAAAAAAGTCAAACCTATGATTGTGTCACCTTACCATCTGCAGAGTTTCCAGGTATAAACTTTTAGGCACATAGAAGCTAAGAATTGTGTAAAGAAGAAAAAAAAAACTAAAAACAAACAAACAAACAAAAAACCCTTAATCACTTAAGACTCAATCACATTGTTAAGCAAATGGATTGAAGAAAATAACACAAATTTAGAAAAATAACATTTTTTTCTTTTTTTTCCATTTCTTTTATTGCCTATTTTCTTTAACAAATGTTATCACTTTTCCTAGTTTCCTAACCCTGGAATCCCCCTAGTCCATTCCTCTTCCCCCTGCTTGTATGAGAGTGCTCCCCCACCCACCAAACCACTTCAGCCTCTCCAACCTGGCATCCTCCTACATTTGGGCCTTGAGCGTTCACAAGACCAAAGACCTCTCCTCTCATTGATGCCCGACAAGGCCATCCTCTGCTACATATGCAGCTGGATCTATCTTAAAATGGTATAAAATATTGAAACCTCAATGAAGACAATATATTGTTTATACCTATTTCAATCATAAGCAGAATATCTTAATTTATGAGGCATTAGGTCACATACTTCAAAATATACTGCCATAATAGAGGTAAAAATATGGTCTCACAGTTAAGATTAATCTAACTTCTCTTGGTCAAACATAAATTTGGAGAAAAACAATTCTTTGAATTCATTAGATTATGATTCAAAGAATTCTCAAGGTTATTTTTGGAAGAAAAAAAAAAACTATGTGTAGAGATCCATAAAGTGCCATGTGGGTAAGCGCCATTACAAGATGTCACTGATATCCTGTCTTCTCCCCAGCCAACAAGTTGTATGCGCATGTGCAAATGGTGAGTGCGCCAACTCATGACCCATGGGGCGTAATATGAGGTAATGAGTGAGCAGCCAATCAGAGAGATACATGACGCTTCAGGGGGTATATAAGCAATGCCTTCTCAGGGCTCGGGGTCTTCCTCTTCATGATACAGTAAACGCTTGCTGAAGAAGGATCCTGTGTGCCAGTGTGCTTTCTTGCTGGCGAGACGATCACTTGGGACAACTATGATGTACTTAAAGTTTATAATAGGTGTCATTGAGTCTAAAGTTAAATGATATCTTAACTATTGTAGGAAAATATCAACCGAACACCATAAAGCAGTCAATTCAAATATAGAGGAATTTTAGACCAGCAGCATAGTTGCTTTGACAAGAGATTACATCCAAAGACCTTCTAGGTCTATCTGATGATCCCAGAATTTAGACTTGCCCTGGATTACATGTTCTGGCTGGCATACAGAAATACCCTCAGTATACATATTTAACATCAACAGTGAAAGTAAGAGTAGCTTGTAGAAGGAGGTAGTCAATTTGGAAGTGACATCTAATGGAGGGACCAACAAAGTGATGAATCAGAGAAAGATTTTACAGAATGAGCTAGAGATAGGATATGCCAACACTCACGAGAACAGAAAGAAAAGAGAAGAGGCTCCTAAGTTCAGCACAGAGAGGTGTAAATACAGTGAGTACAGTGCACTGGAGTTTTTTTTGTTTTTTGTTTTTTGTTTTGAATTCATGCAATTCAGTGCTGGTCAGCAGAGGCATCTGAAGCCACAGAATTAGAAGGAACCAGAAGATAAGAACAAATAACCAGAGTTAAGTTTTAAGTCAAGCAGAGCCTCTCAGCAAGAAGATGATTGAAGCCAGACCGAATCAATCAGCTAGGAAAGGCTTTGGAGTCAGAACAGCTGAGGTGAACCAACTAGCCAGAGTTCAGAAAGAACTAGAAACGGTGAGTTTAATAGCAATAAACCTTTGAGATGACACTTTTTACATCCGAAAAATAAAAGCTACTTTCATATTCAAATAACAAATACTTCTACCTCACAATTTTAAATGTGAGCTGCCTGCAATTATAGTTCCAAGATAAAGATGCCAAACTTGTTTGCTGATGGCTGTCTTTTTGAATGTCCAAAATAATTTTAAATCCATAATATGTTTAAATTCATAAAAGTACAGGTAAGGAATTAAGAAAATAACAATGTTGAAGCAGTTGTTTTGAAGTTCTGGGAACTGAACTCAAGGAATAATGCAGTGTAGGCAAGGTTCCACCATTCTTACTCTAACAACCATAATCTAGGAAAGTTTTTAACATTGGCCTTGAATGTATCTTCTAGTCCAGCTTAGCCTTGAAGTTGTTATCCTGTTTCTTCAACCTCCCAAGTAGTTTTGATAATTAGATTATATCATCCACTGGGGCTAAAATAAGTTTTAAACTATTCCATAGGGTAAACTAAGTATGCAAAATACGGAATAATGTAAGAAATTTCAAATGGCTACATTCTCAAAAGCTTGGAACAGAAGGAACATGTTAAATAGAAGTTGGAAAGAAAAAGGTTATTAAACTAAGAGAAATTAATTTTGAATTATATATGTGTGTATGTGTGTGTATGTATTGTGTGTGTGCGTGTGTGTGTGTGTGAGAGAGAGATAGAGAGAGAGAGAGAGAGAGAGAGAGAGAGATTCAAAGATAGACACAGTCAGAAAGAGTTGCATTTCAATACATTCTAACATGCTTATAAGTGAAACAAAACATAGACTTTAAGACAACTATTAAAATCACATTAAGGATATCATCTTAAACAGTACCCAAAGGAGAAACTAGGAGTAGAAGTGTTAAAATAAGTAAAGCAACTTATAAAACACACACACACACACACACACACACACACACACACACACACACACCTCAGAGGACAATGAAGCAAACCTTAATTTATTAGGACTGTGAACTTGAAATACTGTACCCTGCAAAAGTTGAGGAGAACATCATATGGTCTAAAGTTAAAATGCACAGTTATTCAGCCACTGCAATGCTTCACAAAACTATTATCTACATTTCTCAGGGATATAGAGACAAGAAATATGATTCAGAATTCTGGGCAAAAATGAGATTGAAGAATGTAGAACTGTAATGTTTTTGATGAATACAATATATTTTAAAATATCTTTAACATAAATGAGCTTGGATTATTGGAAAATGCCTATATTGGAGAGCACCAGAAGAAACAGGATCCAGAATTGAAGATTCAGGTTTTGAGGCTCTTATTAAATAGTGGACTAAACAGCAAAAATATGCAAGGTCTTGTTTTGGAGAAAAGACATGGGTAAATATCACAGAAGAGTCCATATAATAATCATGAAAATCAAGTAGTTCTGTTTTGAATTTACAATAATAAATATAAAGTTATATAATATTTATTAAGAAAAGATAATTAATTTAAAGTTGCTACAATATCATTTAAGTTAACCTCAAAGAAACTCAAATAATTAAAAATCATTTAAAAATAGATGTATAAAATTGGTACGTACAAAAGTTTATTGTCATTTTTAAATTTATGCACATAATTAAGTGACAATAAAGATTTAAAAGGAAATAAAATTAATATAATATTAAATATTTATGCAGAACTGCATCGACATTTTTATAAATAAAATTTTATTCAGCAGATTATTTTATTGATTTATTCATTTTTTAGATATTTTATTTATTTACATTTCAAATATTATCCTTTCCTTATTTCCCCTCTGAAAATCTCCTATCTCCTCTCCCCCCGCTCCCCAATTCTGCAAATTCTAAGCAACTATATGGTTTATTAAAATTTATCATTCAGATATATGTTATTCCAAAATGTACATCATTAAAAATAATATTACAAACATTTTAAGTTTAAAAGAAATATAAAATTACGTCAGTATAAAATTAACTTGAAATGACTGTATTCTCATAGAAATGATAGTGAGGTGGTTGAGAAAATAAACAGTTGAAAACTGGAAAGATATAAATTAGCAATAAATGTTTTAAAATTTCTTGGGTTATAATAAATAAATATACTGAGATATACTAATGAAAAACACACAAGACTTGCACATTGATGACTAAAATATGCTAAGGAAAATCAAACTTCTATAACATCAAGGATATAAATGTAAGTGGGTCAGAATACTCAAAATGATTTAGACATCAGTCACATTCAAATTGAAGTATGTGTTTGACTTAATTCCAGGCTTCATACTTATGCTTGCTTGTTGCAGAGTTGAAAAAGTCAAAAAAGAATAATAAGTTTTTAAAACTCCCCATGAAACCATGATGAAAAATACCTGCATGTATCATATCAAATCTCATATATTCATTGGTGCAATTCATTAGCTCAGCACATACATAAAAAAAAAATTCTTAAATATATTTCAAAGTAATTAAATTTGACCAAAAACATTTCTTAATTATAATTGAAAAACAGAAAAACAGATAGCAATAATATATTGCCCAGCATTTTTAGAACATTGAAATGTTAATCATAATTATATAACACATTGGATGATAAAAATAATAGAGTCAAACTTTAACAGAAAATATTAATTTCTGCTTGCCATGTCAAAGAATTAAATATTTTTCAAAATAAGAAATCTATGAATTACATATAAAGGAGAAGGTCAATAACAAACTGTACCCACTGTGCAAATATATTGAACACAAATATGATATATAGATGAATAAGAAGTACTTATCATCAGAGAAGCAAATATTGTCAATAAGGATAACACTGGTGAAATTATGCTAAATGAAGTAAGCCACATCAAGAAAAAAAAAAAAAGGGACTCTGAGGGGTAGCTCATCATACTGTCCTTACAAAGGATCTAGGTTCAGTTCCCAGAACTCACATGATTGCTTATAATCATTTGTAACTCCCATTCCAGGGGATCTGACATTCTCCTGAAGGCACCACACATGCGTGCGAGCGCGTGCACGTACACACGCGCACACACACACACACACACACACACACACACACACACACACACACCACCAGGAAAAAAAATAATATGCATAAAATAAAAGTAAATTTTTGTAGAGGGGAATCTAGGAAAGGGAATAACACTTGCAATGTAAAAAAATACAATAACATTTTTTTAAAGGCAAAAATTGAAAAAAAAAGATAAAATTTGAAAAAAAAATCATGATTATATTAATTACCAAATGTATTGCTGCTGTGTCCTTCTTCATAAGCCAATAACTGTAGGAAATGTGCTAAGCAGGATATATAAGTACAAACACTTTATATTTTATTTTGCAAATGTATAAAGTATTCTAAATAAGTAAGTCTATATTAGCATACACAAACCATATTGTTGGCATCATCAGCAGAATAAAGACATATTATGTAACTAAAAATTTAAAAAGAAAAATATCCTATCATTTTATCTCATATATATGCCAGTTCCACACTGTCAAATTTACAAGAAAAAAAAACATATTGCATGATGGATACTAAGGTAGTGAGGGCAAGAAGCACTGAGATAATGGCTGTCCAAGGCAGGGAGGTTGTAGTCATGTAGGTTGTGTGTGTTTAGAAGACATTGGGTGTACAGCATGGAAACTGTATCTAAAGAGACCAAAATGAACAAAAAATCAAGGGTGAACAGTGATCATTTTACAATGCATGTGTTTACCAAATTATGTTAGCCACTTTAAATGTACACTTTATTATAAAGATTAAATTATTAATGGCAAAGTATACAATAAGAATCTTATGAGAAAATGTCAATGATAATTATATATGAAGATATAAATATTACAGTAAGAATTTTCATCACAAGTGAAGATATTAGGAAGAATCTAAATATCAAAAGTCACAAAATATAATTGAAAAAGAAAAGCACAATGTTCATTTCTACCTACACATTGGTCTTATGGAAGCTGGCTACTCTTCCCCATGGCAGGCAATCCTGATGGATTCTGGAAGTTTCATAGATGGGTACTGTGACTGCAAATGAAATATTCACTTTGGAAAACAAATCATGGCATTCTGCCTCTATGCATTCATCCAAGATTAATAAAAGCATATGCCCATAACAAAAAACTGTATAAAATGTTCATAATAGGATTTGTAGTTCCAAAATATTGAACATGGCCATATGTTCATCAATAGGCAAATGGATAAACAACTTTTGGAATACCAGTACATGTTAAAACCACTTAGTAGTTAAGGGATAAAATATTAAATATATAGAACATATGTATATTTGTAAGAAATAAAGTTTTTGGGAAATGACCAGAAACAAAGAGTCTAATTTAATTCACATACACTTTTTGAAAGTATGAAACATTTTTAAGACAGAACTTCACCCTCTACTGAAATGAATGATGTTGAATAGATTGACCACCTTTGAAATTTTATTTTTCTTCCTGGCTCAGTGGGATTACAGCTTAATAATGTTATTAATTTGCTGGCTGTTACCCACATGCTAAAAATCTTCATTTTTGTCTTTTGAGACTATTTGCATATATAAAAGTATTTCATGCACACAGATAAATATAATTTTATATGTTAACTATAACTCATGCAATCAAAACATAAGTATCTTTGGCTAAAGAGAAACTAGGTTGTTAAGAATATCCAGATACTATTTAATAATATTCATCATTTATTGGTTTATATGTGCATATGCGATGAAATGTCCACTTTACCAATTCTTCATATTCCAAATAAAGTAAAATTAAATTTTACTTTAAACTCTTTTAGTAGGAAAAATGTACTATTTACTTATATATCTTCAGTGCCTGATAAGTATGTAAGAAATATATGTTCAATAAATCAATATGTAAGATAATATCAATATCCATAGATAGGCTAATTTGGAAGGAGGAATAGTATGGGCCCCACGTCTAGATGAAGAGCTACACGCAGTAAATGATAGTTGAGAGTAATAGAATTAGTCTTTCCCAGGCTCGTTATCGGTTATCCAATACATAATCTTAGGTCTTAT
>LR753562.1:127398-238094 GCA_902729485.2 Mus minutoides
ACTCACCCACTCCCTCCTCACTGCTCAAGCATCATCTCCTTATGCTGGGGCATCAAACCTCCACAGGACACAGATCCTCCCACTCCCATTGGTGCCAGATAAGGCCAGCTTGTGCTACATATGTATCTGAGCCATTGGTCCCTCCATGTGTACTCTTTGCTTGGCAATTTAGTACCTAGGAACTCTAGGTGTCCGATTAGTTGATCCTGTTCTTTCTATGGGGTTACAATACCATTTAACTCTTTCAATCTTTCCTCTAACTCTTCCATTGGGGTCCTCAGGCTCAGTCCAAATGATGGCTGTATCTGCATCTTTATAGGTCAGACGCTGGCAGAGTCTTTCACGGGATAGCTATACCAGGCTCCTGTCAGCCAGCACTTCTTAGCATCAGCAGTACTGTAGGGTTTGGTGTCTGCAGATAAGATGGGTCCCTAGTTGGGACAGTCTCTGGATGTCCTTTCCTTCAGGCTCTGTTCTATTTTTGTCCCTGCCTTTTCTGTATATAGGAACAATTTTGGTTTAAAAATTTTGAGATTGGTGGGTGACCCCTTCCCTCAAATGAAGGCAATACCTATTAACTGGAGGTGGTCTCTAAACATTCTATCTCCCCTTTGTTGGGAATTTCAACTAATGTAGTTCCCATTGGGTCCTGGAAACCTCTTGCTTCCCTGATGTCTGGGACTTTCTAGTGGTGCCCTCCTGCCCTACACCCTTGATATCTCTTTTACTATCTCTGTGTCTGTCTATCTGTCTGTCTGTCTATCTGTCTGTCTGTCTGTGATTCTTTCTTTCTCTATCACTCTCTGCCTCTCTCTCTCTCTCTCTCTGTCTCTCTCTCTCTTTCTCTCTCTCTCACACACACATTTAAAATAAAATATTACATTAAAATAGTTTTATTTTTGGCTGAGATGATGGATCAGCAGTTAGAAGCCATCCCTCTTCCTTCAGAGGACATGTGTTGAATTTCTTGCATCCACATGGTAGGATACTACTGGCTATAAATCCAGTTTTTACCTTCTTTTATGCACTTAAGCATGTAGTGTACTTAGATACATACAGACAAAACATATGTAGAAAAATAAAATAAATCATGAAACTAATCGTCTTTAAATATATTAATATATATGTTATATAATATATGTGTGAATTTAGTAATTTCAAGTTTGACTTAATATCTTTGATACAAATAGTATACACACATGCATACATACAAACATAGACACACAGATATATACACAAAGCTCCTTTTAGATCTAGAACACTTAAAAGATAATTGTAAAGTTCAAACAGGCAAAAATGACTTTGTAAGTAGAGGTTTTAGAAGTGCCCAACTAGGATTAGGATATATGGCCCAGAGACTGAATATTTTCCTGGTCTGTGGTGCAAAACAGGTAGAAATTCGATATAAGACCATTGAAGACATGAATAACATTTATTCTATTCCAATGTCAAATATAAACTTGAATGCCTCAGCCATATTGATAGCACAACCTGAGAGCCAGCTTTAAGCAAGTTAAAAAGGCAAACACTAACACTTTTATAGCTTTTGTTTTCCTAAAGATGTTGGCACTTTCACTTTTGTACTTATATAATAAAACCACATTGGATGTCCTTTTGTATGTCGCCTTGTTTATGTTTGTCCGCGTTTTTCTCCCTGCTTTCCAGACATGAATTGGAAAACTGTAGCCTATCTCCTAATTTCAGCTCTAACTTTTATGGCTCTTTCCCTGAGGCTGCATGACAGTTTTGCTGAAATGGAGCCAATGCATCTCAGATGATCACACACAGGGTGGTCTGTCTGCTGCTTTCACTTTCCAAACACCCGTGACTATGTGAAATTGTCTTGTGTTGTGCTAGGAGCACCTTCTGTCCAAGTGCCTGTGGCTTTCTGATTTCACCTCATCCTTCAACAGCTGCCTGGGACTTTCTTCTCCAGCCTTTGCCACTGGTACTCATGAAATGCTCACTGTCTGCACACTCTTTCTTCTCTCTTGTTTGCTAAGAAATGTGGTTGAAGGGCCTGGAGCTTTTCATTTTCATCTTTAAATTCCAAGCATTTGTAGATGCTCAGAATTTAATAAGAAAAAAGACACAAATTGATGCATTTTTATGTATTCTTTTCACCTTTTTATGATTGGATATTTTATTTACTTACATTTCAAATATTATCCCCTTTCCTGGTTTCCCCTCCAAAAACTTCCTATCCTATCCCCATCCCCCTGCTCTATGAGAGTGCTCCCCCACCCAGCCACCCACTCCCTCCTCACTGCCTGGCTTTCCCCTACACTGTGGTATTTAGCCTTCCCAGGACCAAGGGCCTCTCCTCCCACTGATGCCAGATAAGGCCATCCTCTGTTACATATGCGACTGGAGCTATGAGTCCCTCCATGTATACTCTTTGATTGGTGGTTTAGTCCCAGGGAGCTCTGGGGTATGTTGTTGGTTGATATTGTTGTTCTTCCTATGGGGTTGCAAACCTCTTCAGCTCCTTCAGACCTTTCCCTAACTACTGCATTGTAGTCCCTGTGAACATCCACATCTGTATTTTTTCAGGTTCTGACAGAGCCCCCCAGAAGACAGATATATCAAGATCCTGTAAGCAAACACTTTTTGGCATCCACAATTGTGCCTGAGTTTGGTGTCTGTATATAGGATGGAACCCCAGGTAGGACAGTCTTTGGATGGATTTTCATTCAGTCTCTGCTCTAAAATTTGTCCATATATATCCTTTAGACAGGAGCAATTCTGGGATAACAATTTGGAGATAAGTGGGTGGCCCATTTCTCAACCCAGGGGCCATGCCTAACTTTTGACTATGGTCTCTACAGGTTCTTCCTCACCCCACCCTCTTTTTTGGGCATTTTAGCTGATCTTATCCCAGTTGTGTCCTGGGATACTCTTGTTTCCTAGCATCTGGTATTTTCTTGTGACTACCCTAAGTTCCCCATGCCCCATGGCTATACACCTATGCTCAATTTCCTGTTCCTTTGCATATCATCCCCATCTTCTCCCATAACTGACCCTGTCCCCTTAATCTCCTCCTCTCTTTCCTAACTCCCAAGTCCCTGCCTCTCTTTACCACCTGTGAGTAATTTGTTGTCCCTTCAAATAAGGACTGAAGCATCTACACTTTGATCTTCATTCTTCTTGCATTTCATATGGTCCATGAGTTGTACCATGGGTATTCCTAGCTTTAATGTTCAACATCTTTCCATATCAGGGCAATGCAATTCAAAACCACCCTGAGATTCCACCTCATAAAAGTCAGAATGTCTAAGATCAAATCTCAGGTAATAGCAGATGCCTTTGAGGATGTAGCGAAAGAGGAAAACTCCTCCATTGCTGATGAGATTGCAAACTGGAATAACTACTCTGGAAATCAATCTGGTGGTTCCTCAAAAAAGTGGACATAGTACTACCTGAGGAAATAGCTATACTGCTCCTGGGCATATACTCAAAAGATGCTCCAACATATAATAAGGACACATGTTCCACTATGTTCATAGCAGCCTTATTTATAATAGCCAGAACCTGGAAAGAACCCAGATGTCCCTCAACAGAGGAATACATACAAAAAATGTGATACATTTATACAATGGAGTACTACTCAGCTATTAAAAACAATGACTTGATGAAATTCTTCGGTAAATGGACAAAACTAGAAAATATCATCCTGAGTGAGGTAAACCAGTCACAAAAGAACACATTTGGTATGTACTCAGGGATAAATGTATACTTGGCAAATTAATGCTTTTTATGTTTACATAAATTCTGTTTTTATATTAAACATCCTAATGAGAAACATGAAAATTCAGAAATCTGAGATTCCAGACACTTTGCCTTATTATGCACATTTCATAATTATATACTCAGTTTTTTTTTAATAAGTTAGTGGATTGAAACAAAACTTAGACAAATGAGAAAAACATGTTCATTCTCAGAAAAAAAATGTGTTCAAGGAAATACTATCAACAAACTCTATGTAGTTTGTCTTGTTGCATATCATGATCATGGTGTTAGCAACATCTTAAAATTTAGAATCTTGGTGCTTCCTGTACCCTAGACTACTAGCCACCCAACCCTACTTGCCTTTGGGAGTTGGAGGTGAAGTAGCATAGAATCAACTACAAAGACCCCATGAGCAGGTGAGAAATACCACAGCAAGATGTCTGCTGCTGCTGCAAACTCCTTTAATACCCTCCACCTTCATCTCATTGTTCCCAAGAAAACATCTCTCTCTTTTTTTTTTTTTTTTTTTTCCAATTTAATCAGTCAAGAAAGCATCTCTTCAAAACAACAACTCCCAATAGGCTGGCATTGTCTGTGTCAACAATCCTTGGTCTCTCAGGCAGTCCTCAATTAGGTACTCCTGCAGAGATGACATTGTACTGCAACCCACAACCCCCACAATCCTGCTTTTACTTAGAGGTGACCACTGCCTTTCTTCCTACATCTTGGTATATAGAATACATTCAAATTGAATAGTTTCATTTCATACAAAATTGTTTTTTTTTTAAGTAAAAATCACGCACTTTTTTCTTGGACCAGAGATGTTTAGTGTTAAAGAGTATATTAATATTCCTGTGTACCATGAAATTTCTTAGATTTTACTACTTGAAACAACAACAAAAAGTTTGTTATTCATGAAGTTTATTCCCCTCCCTCACAAGAACACTTATCTCGTTCATCCAATTATGTTGTTTGAAACATTGCTGGAAACTGCTGATTATATATGAGCAAAAGGGAACACATTCACAATGCTGTTGGCACACACAAAATAAAATTTTACAGCATAATTTCTCAGGTTTCTTAGAAATAGTCCACCCAGATAAGCCACATTTGCTTGTTCATTCTGTTATTTCAGAGTAGAAAAAAAAAAAGTTTTGAGACAAAGATGTCTTTCAGGATCATAAGTGATTAATATTTTCCCTGTCATTGCCTTTGTCATTCCTAGGAATGGAATCGAAGTTCTGTGTAGTTCAGTGTGGAAAATATGCTTTGTCTATAGTCAGGAATATCTTATAGATAGTTATAGTGTGCAGGCTCATTCCTCAGAGATAACTATATATTTTCTGCGTGGCTATTTACCTTCTTTCTAGGTCACTCATAGAATTGTAGTCTGTCAATGTATTACAAAATTAAATTCACTATTTTATAAAAAATGTTTGAAATTCATAAGCATTTACTAAAGGGTACATAGAAACACCTTAAATTTATGAGAAAAAGTAAAAATTATCTATGAAAATAGGATAATTATATATAAACTTTCAGATATCTTGTGAACTGTAGATTACTGTTGGTAAGCAGGTGAGGGCAGGTGAAAGATAAAATTAGAGCCTGTAATTGTACAATGGAAAAAGAAAGTAGGCTGAAAGTTTTAACAATGAGGATAGAGAGACAGAGAGGTAGAGAGGGATACAGAGACAAGGAGACAAGATGAACCTATGGGAGAGAAAAAGGAATCAGAACCACATGGTCCTGGGAGCCATAAGGGTCTGGGATAATCTTAGATGATTAAATAATATGTCAGGTACATTTGTCCCATCTAGCTGTGCAGCTTGTGTTCATATCAACTGAGTTTTAAATTCTTCGTGTGGGTTTTTGTGGGTTGAGAATTTACTGTTACAAATCTAACTGATAAATTACAAGCATCTGGAGTTTTCTTTTTTGTTTTTCCAATTTTTTATTAGATATTTTCTTAATTTACATTTCAAATGCTATCCTGAAAGTTCCCTATACCCTTTCCACCGCCCTGCTCCCCTACCTACCCACTCCCATTTCTTAGCCCTGGTGTTCCCCAAAATTGGGGCATATAAAGTTTGCAATACCAAGAGGCCTCTTTTCTAGCTACATATGCAGCTAGAAACATGAGCTCTGGGGGTTCTGGTTAGTTCATATTGTTGTTTCTCTTATAGGGTTTCAGACCCCTTCAGCTTCTTAGGTACTTTCTCTAGCTTGTTCATTGGGAACCCTCTAAGACTAGTCCATTGCAATAGTTTCTAAACCAAACATTATTTTTCTTGCCTTAGTATGTTACACACTAGCTGACCATTTGTTACAGCATTCTAAATTTTCTCAGTAATAGAGATATATAATGAATATAGCATATAGTATAAAATAATAGCTTGGTATTGATGCTGACAATGTATAACAAATAGGAATTGGAAGAGAGGTCTGGAAGCAAATAACTTGGGTTAAGTCTTTTTTTTGTTTTTTGTTGTTTTTTTTTTTTTGTTGTTGTTGTTGTTGTAAACATTTCTTTAAAGTTTTATTAGATATTTTCTTTATTTACATTTCAAATGCTATCCTGAAAATTCCCTATACCCTTTCCACTGCCCTGCTCCCCTACCCACCCACTCCCACTTCTTGGCCCTGGCATTCCCCTGTACTGGGGCATATAAAGTTGGCAAGACCAAAGGGCCTCTTTTCCCAATGATGGCCGACTAGCCCATCTTCTGCTACATATGCAGCTAGAGAGACATAAGCTCAGGGGTAATGGCTAGTTTATTCATATTGTTGATCTACTTATAGGGTTGCAGACCCCTTCAGCTCCTTAGGTACTTTCTCTAGCTCCTCCATTGGGGACCCTGTGTTCTATCCTATAGATGATTGTGAGCATCAACTTCTGTATTTGACAGGCACTGTCATAGTCTCACTCGAGATAGCTATATCAGGATCCTTTCAGCAAAATCTTGCTGGCATATGCAAAAGTGTCTGGGTTTCGTGGCTGATTATGGGATGTATCCCCAGGTGGGGTAGTCTCAAACCTCAAATATCTTTCCTAGAAACCCACCACCTCCAGGTGACTTTGTCAACCTTCTAAAACACTATCAGTAACTGAGGAGAAAGGAGTTCAAACACAGGAGTAGAAGTCATTACACAATAAAACTAGAATTTTTATATATTAGCATCAAAATACTAAGTTAAGTTTAGTATAAAATTTACATAATATATTTTAGAGAATTGTGTTTGATGTATCTTTAGACAATCAGGTAAAGAAGACAAATAGAATGTTGAATCTCAAGGAGAGACATCAGGAGATATGTGGGGGGTAGAAGTATAAGAATAGATGAGTGTTGTAAGTATCTAATAATTAAAACATTCAAGTGGGTGAGCATGTGTCAGAAAACAGTAGGTAGAACAAGAAGAACAGGGTCTGGGATTTATCTTGAGAAAACCTAACAGCTGATGAGAAAATGCTATTACTTTGCAGAGGCTGTAGGAAAAGCCCCAAAGGCAGGCTGGCTATTGTCACAGAACCAAAGCACATCTTGTTTAAAGTTTAGAAAAAAAAAAAAAAAAAAAAACTTCTCTGTCATTAAAGAAGATATATTTTTAATGTTTGCTTGCTCACAGTATTGATTTTCAGTTTGATTATGAGCGATAGATATTTTCTTCCATTTTCTCCCCTTTAATCTGGAGATTAGTGATTTTTTTTACTAATTAAGTTATTCATTTATTTTACATTCAGTCTCAGCTTCCCCTCTCTCCTCTCTTCTGAGTCTCTCCATCTCCCCTACTCTCCTCACCAATCTGCTCCTCCTCTCCTTTTCATGAGAAAAAGGGAGGCCTCATGGATATCTAACAGTCATAGAATATCAACTTGCAGTAAGACTAGGCATATTTTCTCTTGGGCTCGATGAGGAACCCAATGTTTGGAAAGGACCACAAAGCCAGGCAGTGTAGTTAGATACAGCCCCTGAACCTGCTTTAGGAGTCATGCATGAAGACCCAGGCTACTGCATTCCTTCTTTCCCCTCTTCCACAAGATTTCCCAAATTCCACTTAATGTTCAACATGGGTCTTGACATCAGTTTCCATCAGTTGTTGAGTGAAACCTCTATGATATCTGTTATCCTAGGAACCTGTCTGCAAGTATAGCAGAATATAATTTATAGTGTCAGGGGTGATCATTCTCTATCATGCCATGTGTCTCAAGCTGGGCCAGTCACTGGTTGGCCCTTCCATCAACTTTTGCCTCATATTTTACACCTGCACATCTTGTAAGCATAGATTTAGGAACTTCATTTTTGTCTGTGTTACAGTTTCACAGTAGAGAGATCTGCATTTATTTTTCATTGTTGGCTTGTCTTATTTTTATATTTTTCTACATATTCATGAAACACTATGAAATACTATACTTTTTTTACAATTATAGAAAATTATAGTTTGTACCACTGAGGATTACTGAGGTTATAATTTGCAATTGTGCTCAGAAAGAATGAATTCACACTATTGTTGATAAAAATAGATACCTATTAATTGGAGATAATTATAAAATTACTGAATAATTCAATAACTTTCTGTCTCCCAAAGTTCCCTTTTTGAGAAATGTGTGCTAAAACCTCTAAATGTATTTCATCATGTATGTGTCCACATATGTTCATAGTCACTATATTTTTGTGAACAAATCCCTTTCTTTCTCCAAAAAATCTTTTTACTATTTTTTTCTTTTTTCTTTCATTTCTATTCATGATTTCTTTCTTTTTTTTTTTTTTTTTTTTTTTTTTTTTTTTTTTTTTTTTTTTTTTTTTTTTTTTTTTTTTTTTTTTTTTTTTTTTTTTTTTTTTTTTTTTTTTTTTTTTTTTTTTTTTTTGTGCTAGCATTTTGTGAACTCATGACAATGTGGCTTGTGGCTTGGATGCATCTGACTTCTTACAGCTTCCTTTTAATGCACCAGTTGAAAAGGCTTCATGCTATAGAGTAGGTTCTTCTATTCTGAAAGTCCTGTCTCCTTCTAGTGGAGCTGTTGTTTATTATCCTATTTCCTTACATGGATGCTTTGTCCACTCCCTGTCAAGGTCAACTTGCCACTGCCTTTTTGTTATTGAATACTTAGGAAAAAAATGTTTACAATTTCTAACTGGATCATGTTTCAAGACTGTTGAAGATTCTGGTTTCTTGTACCTTAATGGAAATAGGATGAAAAATGAAGAAATGCAATACAAGGGTCAAAAACCATGTCTTCTAAATGATGCTCCGATTTCAAGAATATGACATCTCTCAAAGTGTAAGAAGACATTTTGCATTTTGAGAGATCAAACCAAATTCTGCTTTATGAAGACGTTTAGACAACGTTCACATGTGAATCTCAAGTCTGCCAGTTCCTCCTACAGCATTTCTAGGGTTACTGTTCTGAGGCATAGGCAGCAGCCTACACTAGTTTGTCGTCTTATTAAGAACCAGGAGTCAGTTTTGATATACTGTAGAAATCTAATTCTTCAAAGTGACAAATTTGATATTTAAATCAGGTTATTGTAATAATCCTCAAGCAGATTGCATTTCAGGTGTCTCAAAAAAACTTTATAAATAACCTTTTCTAACAAGCAGTATGCCATAGATCATCCAAAATGGGAAAGCAAGTGTATGTGCTTTAGAAAGTGCACATTTTAACTTTAACTGCAGGGAATTATGCACAAATACCAGGCTTAGAAACCAATTTTAGCTAAGGCTTTGGTTACTCTCAGTCTTCGGGGCACCAGATTTTGATTTACAGTGTTTGAAACTTAGGCAGGCTAGTTAATAAGACAAACTATTAAGGACATATAAACTTATCTTTAAAAAAAAAGTGTGTCATGATTCAAAAGAAATAGATATGGTTGTCATGATTACACAACAAGCCCAGCTTTTAAAGTGTGGTTATGATATGTAATCAAGAAAAACTTACAGAAGACTGGCTTTCAAAAGTTCAAGAAAATGTATATTACACTGAAAGATGGAGGCAGTGAATGCTAAAATGTCTTTTAAATGCTTTGAGTGATGTTAGATTGTATAAAAATGAATAGGAAAGAATTAGAAAAGTTAGAATCATCACTTGGACAAATGGTATCTCACTTAAAGATAATACAGAAAGAGCAAAATAGTCAGTTCCTTTCTCTTATAGTTTCTGCCAAGATTACTATTTGTAAATGGGAAAGATTTGAACAAACATAAAAAGAAAGAATTCAAATCTCAGGTATGTGAAGAATGTAAGTGTAAATCAAGCCTTTTCTTTGGACTTAGATTTATTTCCATTCAAATCACACAACTAGCACTCTAATTATAAATAACTACAAACCAACCCATGGAGATGAATAACTTCATCACTGAGCCTTGAAAGTCTGTAACATCTCACACACAAAAAAGAAGACAGATGAAAAGAAGAAAGCATGAATTCTTATTATTGGTGGACATGAAATGTCAGCAAAAGGGGTGATGGTAAGCTAATAATTCTCCAAATACTTTAACAATAAAGGGCATCTTATATAAGTAAAACTCTAACACACTAGGCATTGGTTGAAAGTCAGTCACAATTTTCTTTTATTCTAAATACTTCAAGTAAGTGGACCACTACAAATGAAATCAATGAGGATGTCCCAGTGTGTGCTGGAACATGGAAAAAAAACCTGTGTCCTTCTTTTCATCCATAATATTTTAAGAAAAATGAAAATAAGTGTCTACATGGTTTTCTTTTACAGAAGCACAATGCATTTAGTCAGTGATACATGCCTCATTTTAAAATCTTTCTTAGTACAGAATGACATAGAAAACTTAGGGCAGTTTTCTAGTCTAGCCTTCTTATGTCTTCTAACACAGGGTAGATCTCAAATTTGTTTCCAAGGCATGATTTGTGGACTAATTTTCCACAGTGACTTAAAGGAACTTAGCTGTTCTTAGGCTAATTTTTTAAATTAATTATTCTTATATTAACTCGCTAGACTAAGCTATAGGTTAACTATAGCTAAGGAAAAAAAACAAAACAAAACAAAACAAAACAAAAAAACCAAAACCTTCTTTATAAAGAACCAGACTGGACTGTTAACTTTCTACAGTTTTTGATGCCTGTACTTTATAACTGAAAATCAGTATTTCTATATGTGGACTCTTTAAATCCGAATTTTGTATAATCAACCAAATGGCCATTTTAATTAAGATGATTCATAAGACTTCCAAAAGTGTTTCCAAATTGATGTTTGACTTTTCTTCTAAAAAGCTTTGTATTTGTATTTGAAGATGAGGGGTACTCTTATCCTACCTGACAGAAAACTGGAAAACCAATTTGACCTCGATCTTTTGCAGTTGGCCATGTAGCAACACTTATGGAGGTGAGGCTAGAAAACTGCCCCAAGTTTTCCTTGCCATTATGAACTGAGAAAGATTTTTAATTGACTCATGTATCATTCACACAATGCATTGTACTTCTGTTCAAGAAAACCATTTAGCTGTTGTGAAGTTATGTTTTTATCATATGTACACACAAACACACACACACACACACACACACAAACACCCCACAAATGGTTTATAGTCATGTGTCATGAAGGTAACAATCTATTTCTGAAGATTGTTCTGAAAGCCTATTTAGTAGCTTCTGAAATCTAAAAACCTTTGTGAATCATTAAACATTATAATCCATATATTAGTGAATAATATAAATTACAGGCAAAAATCATATAATCCAGAATGTAATATTGACTAGATTGTATTTTCATGAGTATCTAAAATTTTTAATATTTCCATGATCCTTACATGAACATTTTCTTAAAATAGATCTCTCTATTAAACATTACATCCTGAGTATAGTATCTCCTCCCTCCATGGCTTTCAGAGCCAACCACCTACGCCTCTCCCCTAGATCACTCCTATTTTATTCAGAAAAGACCAGGCTTCCAAGAGATATTGTACAAACCTGACAGAACAAGGTATAGTATGACAAACCAAAAGCCCTCCTATCAAGGCTGGACAAGATAATCCAAAAAGAGAAAAGGAGTCCCATTGCCTCCAATTAGTTTCTCACAGTGTATTATTAAAATAATATGAACGACAGTATAATCAAAATGCCTAAGTTCTGTGTCTCCTTCTGCCCTCAAAGGCAGAAGCTCTAACTTGTTCTAAGAATTCAGAACTATGAGCTATTAGGGGAAATTATTGCATCTGCCTGTACTGTGTTAATTTATTTTCCACCATTACTTCAGCACATTAATATGTGATAGTAGAATGATCTGTCTTAATACAAGTTATGACTTAAAGTTTTCAAAAAATGCTAATATGCATGTAAAATTTGAATAATACATTAATGCTTTGATGTATAAATATTAGTGGAATTCGCTCAGTAAAATAAAGGAAACATTCTCATTTTGCTGATGTTTTCCTTGTCAACAATAGCCGCAGCATCCTCATCTCTTAAATGCCTGTTCTTCAACTGCCAAAATGGAAATGATACCTACTGTCCATTGTTAGACAGTTTAGAAATATTTAACAGAAATATATGGAAGAATAATTTAAGTCAAAATTGTGTAAAATTAATTCAATGGCTTATCAAGAATTATTGCTACATGTCCAATTATAAATAATTTTGACTTCACATAATTTGTACAGATGGCATCAATGAGGATGTACTGAGTGTATGACCTTATTGCTATTTTCCAGGCCTGAGAGATTATAGATCTGTTTTCTTATCTAACCATCTTTGAGGCAGACTTCAGTGGATTCGGTCAGTCGATACGTTCACCCTCCTCACAATCAATGACAATTTGGAAACTCAGACCTGTAGCTTTCTCATTATCAATTAAAGTCAGTGTATCATATAAAATTAAAGGCAATGAGAAGGGAGTGTATTTATGAAAGTAAAGGGTTATATTGCCAATTGCCTTTGTTTTAATTTAATAAGATTGAAACAATTTTAACATTTGAATATTTTTCAGTGTTTTCTATTGTTTTATTTTATGTAATAGTTAGAAAATTACATTGTATGGGAAATTTATAGGGGCATTTCATCTTATACAGTTTAGCAACATCAATTGTCATGGCTATACTAATATGACACATTGGACTTTATTATAATAATTGATGAGTAGACATCAAATCTTATAATCATTTATGGTTTTAATTGCTTACCTATGTTCTTTGACAAACTCATTTTTCATCTTTTTCAGGGATTTTTCATTCATTAAGATGGTGGACAGAAGTTTACCATTTAAACTATAGCTAGTATATCTAAGAGCAATTTTACAAAGTGAGGGGGATAATATATAACATTTTTCATCCTCTACACCTTACCAGAAGTATTAAATGTTCTTCTTAACATATTTTCCCATTGTAAACAATAAGGAATTTTATTAGCATAATTCAAACAGTTCAAAATTCTACTGATTTAATCAAATGATGAGCTGGTAATTAAGTACCTTGAATTCAGTAATAAAGACAGTAAAGGAAATTTTGAATAAATTGTGGAATTCAAAAACTAGAAGTCACTCATAGAAATTAGAAAGAAAAATCTGGAAGCAATATATCTATCATTTTCTATTTGAAAGTAAACTGCTGGGAACAGCATACAATGACAGGGACTGCCTGTATGTAGTAAGCTGGGATGGAGACATCTCCAAAGCCTGCTGCAGCTCCTTGTAGAAAAGGATGGAGTCTGGTACCCTGAGAACCAGGAGAAACATCTCTCCATGGAACCTCCCATCTGAAATAAGGGACTGCCTACAGTAGGCTGAGATGGAGACATCTCAGTAGCCAGTGTTAGCTCTTTGTAAAAAAAAAACAAAAAAAAAAAAAAACAAAAAACAAAAAACAAAACAAAACAAAACAAAAAAAAAACAGTTGTTCCCATTTCTCCTAACCTTAGCCCCGGACAACGGCTATATGGATTGCATTTGTGCATGACTGCTTTTCTGTTGGCCTTCATGTGCATAATTATTCTATTATATCTGCCTTTCTTACTTTTTTCTTATCCTCTGGTGAATTCTATAAAACTAGATGTTCTTTGATGTAATGAATCTTAAGCAAATAAAAACAATTGACACATGGGGCTTAGCACAGCACAGTCCTAATGGCCCATGTGCATGCTGTGTGTTCTCATCTTGGAAACAATGCAGTAACTACACAATGGTAGTTCTAGATTAATGCTTGATTTGCAAAGAAAGTTTGAAGGAACTATTAGAAGATTAAATAGAGCCAACATTGGGACCCCGAGAAAGGAAGAAATTATTGAAGTTAAGAAGCAAGTTTAACATAAGTTTTGAGAGTACTTTCTGAATAAAAATTATAAAAGCAAGTATAAAATTATGTAAAATCTTGTATTAGTAAAACTAAATCAAAACACTGGGACTCTTAGGAGAGTCATTGTGTCCAATGTGCAAAAGCAGAAAGCTAGCAGAACTACTGAATTAAAGGTTATCTTGATTCTTTCTGGCCACTGCCTGGCAGTTTTGCCCATGTCATTTGTCATTAGAGCTTCACAAGAAAATGCAAGCAGCTTGCCTTGGAGCTCTGAAGTATAATATGTTAAAGTTTAAATAATGATAAGTTTGCAATTATTATTATTTTGGCCTGGGAATAGGAAAGCTTGAAACTTTGGGAAACAACTGTAATTCTTCATTCTTTGTGGTATGTGGCTATTCTTTTGAATTTGATTGGCAATGATTGTACAATGTCTTTTTTCTGCCTGCTTTTAGAGTATCAATAAAAGACTGGGGCAAGAGAAAGTCAAGAGAGAGAGTAGAGAGCATGTAGACAACTAGTGAGGAATATGTGAGGTGAATTTGGAGAATGAAAGCAGAGTGAGAAAGAGAGAGAGAGAGAGAGAGAGAGAGAGAGAGAGAGAGAGAGAGAGAGAACATGAGAAGAGCATGTGAAGCGTGAGTGAGGAAAGAAAGTGAAGAGCACATGTAAGTAGTGTGTGTGTGAGTGAAAGAAGAGTGCATGTGGTGTGTGTGTGTGTGTGTGTCTGTGTGTGTGTGTGTGTGTGTGTGTGTGTGTGTGTGAAGAGTGTGTGTGTGAAGAGTGTGTGTGTGTGTGTGTGTGTGTGTGTGTGTGAGTGAAAGGAGAACACACAGAGTTGTGTATGAGCGTGAGAGTTCAAAAAAAGAAAAGCACACAGGAGAAAAGCAGAGAGCACCAGAGAATGCAGTGTGTGCAGCGTCAAGCTGCGAGCTAATGAGCAAGAGAGAAAGAGAGCAGAGAATGAGAAAGAAGAGAGAGGAACTTTAAGCCTTGAAAAATTGCCTGTCAGCTTGTACCCCAAAAGTAGTTTTTGTATATTTATTATGCGTCTTCCAGATATCCCTGCTTCCAGTTGAGAACTCCTATCCTGTGGTGAGGCTGAACCTTAACAGTAAACAAGTCCACTCTGGAGTATTTGGAGATAAGAACAAAGTAAATATGGATGCCATTCTGCCTATCAGGTCATTTAATCGATTGAACAAATCCACTGGAAAGTCAAGGCAGATAGAAGATTCATCTTATCTCTCACTATAGACACATAACACAATTTATTAAAAAGAAATTACTGCTAAAGTTTAGTATGGAGTCTTATTTATCTTTCATTTTCAAAATAAAAGTGGCCAAAGTATTAGATACAAAAGATACGAGAATTAAGTCAATTGTTTCTCCTGGTGTTTTAGAAATAAGTTAGTAAAACTCTAGCAGAAGTAGTCAAGATGCTTAGAAATATGTATGTCCTTCTTTCTAGTTGCATACCTCAAATCTTTCTGACAAGGTATGAGTTTGCTTTGTATAAGAAGGTATTCATGTAATAATAAATATGTATTAAATCAGATATTCATTTTTTTCTCTTAAGCATAGGTAAGAAACTTCGATAACCCCTACTTATTTTGAGGGATATGTTTACATTAGAACACTTGTTATAGAGTTTCTCTGTCTCTTTGCAATGTGTGTGAGTGTGTGTGTGTGTGTGTGTGTGTGTGTGTGTGTGTGTGTATGCATAAATATTTTGGGGAAATTTCTAACTAGGGTGAAAGTAAGCCCATTGATACTGAAATAGGATTATTCATATTAAAAGATTTATCTTTGTTTCTACTGCCCAGTAACAGAAGAAGTCAAGAGCCTAGAATGAGAGTAAAGATCTTGTCTTCAAATGTCAGAACACCATGAAGATAATCAGATTTTTTTCTTCTCTGAATAAAGTAAATTCTCAAAATCTGATGCTCACACCAATTTGACAGGAAATATTTAGGAAGGTGCAGTTATGATAAACAGTTCAGTAAAGTCATTCTAAGTTGAAAACCAGTTATCTCCTACTTGAAAACATGTGAGTAATGAATAATCGTTGCCTAGTATCAAAGACTTTATGAAGAGCTTCATTTTAGGGGGCTATGATCTAAACTATTGCTTGAAAACTGATATATGCAAACAAATCACAAATTTTAAACAACTTCAGTCTATTACATTATTCTAAATATTCTATTTTATTCTGAGTTGATTTATAATCAACTGTGTCTATTCCTTGGAGTATTATTTAAAGCAATTATCTTTTATAGAAAATATAATATACACACATTTGAAATCCCCAGTATATCTGGCATTGTCTTTTGATGACAAAGATGAGGGTATCTATGATAAAAGCGATACTATTTGTCTTTTGTTTTTCCTTATCAATCTTTTAGTGGGTTGCTTGTGGTATATATTATAGTTTGTTTAAATGCTTATTTAATAAAAAAAAATTTACTTCATCCTAGAAGTTTCTAAGGAAGCTTTCACGGTAGCCAACATGTTTCACTTTAGTGGTGTTTTCTCAGCAGTCTGGGAACACAGTTACAGTCATGAATTCACATAAATCTATTAGAGCTATCTTTCTGTCTTCTCATATACACTGACTGTATCCCTTCTCAGTTATTTTCATCATGTTCCTTTAGAAGTCATTAGAAATCATATGAGTCATATTCTATCAGTTTTCATACATGTAAACAATAGTAACACGGACAAAAATTCTTTTTCAAAAACGTATGAGTACAGGAGACCAAATATTTTCCTTTCTATTTTATGCACAGATTTTTATTCCCTAATTTTTGTGTCTCATTATTTTCCTCGATGATATAAAGAGAATACATTGGGAGACTTATTCAAATTAATAATGAGGATAGCAAGAGTATAAAAGGATAGGGAACTGAAACTAAGTCCAACTCAAAAAGTGTAGAGTTTATTTTAGAGTTGAATGAGTGAGATGCTTCTGTAAGATGTTAACTCTTATCTGAATAGTAATGGTGTTAATCCACTGGGAAGTATAGACTTGGGCATATGCCCTTACATATATACTTGTGGAGCACGAACACTCTATTTCAGTTGTGGTGCAGATGGAGTACATAAAGGCAACGCAAAAGGAAATGAACATAAGTGAGTTAAGCCATTTATACACCCAACAGCACGCTGTAGCTTGCTTCATGTGCCATCTTATACAGCACAGTAGATGGTGAGATGCTTTTTTTAATACCCACACTAAATCGTGAGGTTAGGTTAGGAAGCATCCCTTTTCCAAGTCTCAGGTAGAATCCTTCTTCCAAGATTTAGGTCGAAAGTTAAGACAAAAAAGATTACTTTCTTCAGTGTGAAGGCCATGAAGCAATGCAATGCCCTATCATTTTTATAAGATGGAGCTAAGCCATATTTGGGGACTGAATATTCAAGAAGCAACAGCTGTTCCTAGGGGAAGCAGAAAGAACTCCATAGGCATGAAGGTATAAAAAGCAATGAAGAATCCAGAGGACTGATGAGACAAACACAAATATAATGAGGTGATTAATCAAAAACAAAGAGAAAGTTATAAGTAAATCAATGCTAAGTAGGATAATTGCCCAATTGAAGCAAAATTGTTACCTTTGTTTAAATCTCTGTTGATTATCATGCGATCAGATGTGGTTTGTAGAATTCAGAAGTGCAAAGTGATTGGCATGGTATTTTGAAAGATTAAAACCATAGAATAAGACTCTAAAAATAGTATTTGAAAGCGTTCAGAGTACATTTGGGTCACTTGGAGTATAAATTAATGACATATAACTAAATAACTGAATACTTTAAAATTTAAAATATCTTTGTATATTTACTCAGGTTGTTTTTTTGTTTGTTTGTTTGTTTGTTTTGTTTTGTTTCTTTTCTTTTTTGCATTTAATTGAAACCATAGTAAGTTTCTTGTATTTTTTCATTAGATTTCAATGTGAGTTCAAAGTGGGAAGATATACAAAATAGAGAAGTACATATTGCATTTTAAATAGAAAAGTTTTTACAAATATTCTCCTATTTAAGAAAGATAATTATCTTACATATGTCCTTCTTTAGCTTATTTTGTCCTTATAGATATTTGATTATTAATATTAATCTTTGATTATAAATATTAATTGCATCGTGTGGTTTATTCTTTCACATTTGTGAATCACATAATTTCTCTCAATACTTCACAGGTATGAATAACTAATTATACAGATTAAGTATTTCTTCATTTCCATCCACTGCTGATGAATTTATCCCTCAGTAAACATGAGTTAAGAAGAGAAAAATCTACATATATAATGATAAGGAAATAAAAAGGGGAAAGATCATATTCTATATCAGCATTAAAATGAATATAACTGTGTGTAAAATCTTACCTTTTTACCATTACTGCTTCTATTACTATTTGAGAACAATTACCTAGCCAAAGGACTGTAAGAGGCTAGCAACATGACTATGAGTTGTTAAAGTTACAATCTATGTTTGGGGATATGATAGAAAAATAAGGAAATTAAGTAAATGCATACATACATAAATCAACATGCCATTATCTGTACCATATCTTATAGAGTGAACAAAATGATACAGTTCTGAAACTTTTATAAGTGGGTATTGTTTGGTAGATGTTATGTTTAGAAAATTTTTATTTTGTATTTTAACATTTGATGCTGTTCACTGGATAACTGATAGAAGCAAACCCCCTTCATTGACTAGTCTCACATATGAGTATTCTCAATCATGTTTGTGATTTTACCGCAAACCCCCTTCATTGACTAGGCTCACATATGTGTATTCTCAATCATGTTTGTGATTTTACCTATGATACAGGGTGTTGTACACATTTTTATTATAAAAGGGCATTTCCAAACCCTGAATTTCAAAGATTCACTCATTATTGAAACTAATGCTTTTTGTCTATTCAATTCAGATGATATAAACTCAATTACACAATAAATTCTCTTGTCAGTGTCATAAACACCTACTTCTCATATACATGATTTATTTCCCTGAAACCTCAAAAATATCAAGGCATTTTTACTAGATTAGTCATAGTAACCAAGTAAAAAAGAATGGGAAGGGAAGGTTTTATCTGAATATTGGTTACACCAAATAGTCTAGAGTTTATAGAAATAATTAGTAGCATTTGGATGAATATTAAAAGTCCCCACTCTTTGTTAAAAATTTGAGAATTGTCAATAAAACATTTCCATGTAGATTTGAAGTGAATGGAAATTGAAACAATGGGTGGAACCCCCTTTCTCATTTTTTTTTCCTCTGTTGGGCTGCTTCCAATTTTGTAATTAACACATCTGTCCGATGTCATGAAATGCAATGGTTTCAATACTTCTACAGCTGTCAATAAAGTCCTCTAATAGTATATGAGAATACATACAGAGAAAAACGTTAGGAAAAATAGACACGTGAACTTGGGAAACAGTGTTTATTGGTTTGAATTTCACAGCAAATCTCCATCTGAGTGATGTCACAGAATCTGAGTGATGTCACAGAATCTGAGTGATGTCACAGAATCTGAGTGATGTCACAGAATCTGAGTGATGTCACAGAATCTGAGTGATGTCACAGAATCTGAGTGATGTCACAGACTCTGCTCTGTGTAAAACGAAGCCTTTTGTGAATCACACCAGCACTTTTAATTATAATGTGTGGAGCACATAAATGAGATTTTACATGCATCCTGCCATTCACTATGAAAACTTTTTTTTTTTTTTTTTTTTTTTAATTATAGGATCCATATACCTTGCTAGTGTGGAATCGTAAAGGTGTTTCCTCACTGGTGTTTCAACCAGGACAATTTCAATTAATCACCTTAGATAATAACATGGAGGGCCAGTGACAAGACATACACTATGACTGCATTAGAAAGAACTCTACCTCCAACATTGTGTTCCCATGATTGCCAGTTTACAGGTGCACATGATGAACTATGATTCTCACTTATCCAATCAAATCTTAACGTGCAGATGTAAGAATATGTTTCATATAAAATTAAAGTTCAGAATGTTATCTTGGAAGGAGTGATCTAAATTAATCTGATTGAGTATATCTTAATTAGGCAATAATTATTTTGAGCTGAAATGAAGGACTTCTGCTTGCAAACAACAGCTTAGTTTCAAAAAATACAGTTCTAATGTACTTTCCTTACAGCATGCCCTATGGATATCAAGTTTGACTAAACAATCCCTATAACTCTTTAAGCCAATTTCTTACATTCAGCCTTTTAATAAACCAATCCAAAATGTTACATTTCTGAACTAAGCTGAACCTTGATGAATAATATTTGACTTCATTTGCTTACAAGCACAGATATTGAGTCCATTTTCATAACACCAGCAGAAAGTGGGTAAGACAGTACATTTTAATTTATTTGATATTCCTCAAATCTGTCCAATTCAATCGATTTATTGCCTGGCCCAGCAATTTTCATCAATACATTTTATTCTGTTAGATGACTTTAAACCTACCCCTGAGTAAAATACACTTAGCTAAACTCATTTTCCAAATAACTTTTATATGTCCACTTTTACTATTTCTGGCTTTACTGATGAAGCAGAGAGATGCAGCACTGAATGCTTAGTGAAGAGATGGAAAACAGAAGACTTGGAAACAACTGTAGCATTATCTCTATCTCAGTACTGTCTTTATTTTGAGGGTTTTAACTTGTTTTATGAATCCACACCTTGTTTACCTAATAGAGAGAAAACTCTACCTTATAGAAATTCCTGGCAAGCATCTTGATTCTTCAACATCCCTTTGGCATTAGATATGACCCCTGGTTCTTCTAACTGTATGCTAATACACTGAATGAATAAATGTGAAATTGTTTGACAGTATATAGAATATGGTGAGGCAAACTTTTATCCTCACATTAAGTTTTCTTAACTCTTTTTTTTTCTCATTATCTCTTTTGGATAGAAAAATTCTTTCTATTTTGTTTAGTAATTTACCTTTCCATATGACTCACTCATGTCTGCCTCAACTCTCTCCTCTTATCTCACTGATCTGTGTCTCAGCTCATAGATCTCTTAACTGGTAGTCCTCTCATCCATCACCCCATTCATTTTGCTTTTCTTGTGTATGACAGGATTATTGTGACATTTTACTTGCCCACAGCATGAGTAGTTAAGAATATGGACTATGTCCATATTCACATGCTTCAATTATAGATCTGAACTAAACAGCTGTGTAACCTAAGGCAAATGTTTAACTTCTATTTTCCTCTTTTACAATGAATGAATTGAAATTTCATTTAGTAGTGGGATATGGTAAGGAGTACAACAGATAATAGGCTTGGAAAGCCTGTGCAAAAGTGACACCATTTACTAATTAAAACATACATTCTGTTCCAAGTATGAACCTTAGTTCTATTTATCTGAAATTTTCCAGCCCTCACTTACTTTCTGTCAGTGAATTTCTACCTATATTTTGGTCTTTCCTTTTTTACCCTCTTGATTTCTATTTTATTCCCCTCTACTTACTGTATCTCAAATAATTTATTGTGCTGTGTAAATGGACACATGTAGGTAGCCCAAAAGAAGTCAATGAAGAAAGTATGGAATTTGGGGATTTACATGAAATCATT
Organism: Mus minutoides; assembly: GCA_902729485.2. Taxonomy (NCBI): domain Eukaryota; kingdom Metazoa; phylum Chordata; class Mammalia; order Rodentia; family Muridae; genus Mus; species Mus minutoides. The sequence goes on from LR753562.1 coordinate 148,985, forward strand.
AGTTCCCCCTCCATGTTGGGTGTCAATTCTTTTTTTTTTTTTTTTTTTTTTTTTTTTTTTTTTTTTTTTTTTTTTTTTTTTTTTTTTTTTTTTTTTTTTTTTTTTTTTTTTTTTTTTTTTTTGAGACAGGGTTTCTTTGTATAGCCCTGGCTGTCCTAGAACTCACTTTGTAGACCAGGCTGGCCTTGAACTCAGGAATCTGCCTGCCACTGCCTCCCAAGTGCTGGGATTAAAGGTGTGCACCACCACCGCCCTTCTGGGTGTCACTTTTAATTATTGGAGTTACACATTCCAAGGGAAAAGGATTTCCTTACCTTGGATTCTGTCTATTATTTTAGTGATTTTTAACTTTCGTGTGTGTGTGTGTGTGTGTGTGTGTGTGTGTGTGTGTGTGTGTGTTTTAGACAGTGTCTCACAGTATAGCTTTGGCTTTCCTCAAATTTACTATCCTGACCTTAGACTCAAAAAGATCTACTTATGTCTCCTGAGGTTTGTGATTAAGTACTTATGTTACCATGCCTATAAAAGAAAGTTTTCTTTGTTGGACACTCAAATATATGTTTGTATGTTTTATGATCTAGTAGGATTGTTTTTCATCTCTACGATTAAATTAGTAATCTTGAGTCATTGATACCCTCATACATCACTTATAAATTAGGACATGTTTTAAGAAATGAGTCATGTCATAATCTGTGTTTGTTTGAAGACTATAGTGTAGTAATACCAATCTAGGTTGTATGGCTTATTTCTCTACCAGATTTATTCTACTAGATTGTTATGATTTGCTCTGTCATTTGCTCTTCCCTTGGTAGATTTGTTCTCTCAAGTAATTTTCCATTATAAACAGCTTAGAGTTCCTCAAAACTTTTCACCCACCATCTCATTATAGCTCTTGAACAAACACCACTCATGCTCATACCAGGTAATGGATTTCAGAATGTCAACTCATCAATCTGTTAAGCCCCTCAGAGTGAAAAAAAAAAAAAAAAACCCAAAAAGTTTTTTTTTTTTTTGCTTTGATTATGACTGTCAGAATGTTGAGAAGAATGCAACTTCATAATCTTCAAGCTATTGTATTGGAAATTTGGATACAACGTTGAATGAATAACATAACATTCATTTTAACAAATAATGTATATACAATAATCTGAAATGCACTTATAAGGTATTTTTCCTTAAATTATTTCATAAAGATTTAAGTTCATTTATACAATCTCATATACATATAAGTTTAGATTTTTCTCTTTGCACAATATAATATAATTAAACCATAATGACATAGAAATGTCAGCCTGAGCTGACAGAACTAAAATGATATGTGAGAAGTTGCCAAGCAGAGATTACCTGTTGGTATTATAGTTCTGTGATTCTAGCTTGATTGACAAAGGGAAACATAAAACTAGAGAAGTGTTTTTATTTTCCTGCTTTCTGTAGGTCATCCTTACAAATTCCGGATCCTCCTCTCTCTTTTAGTGTAAACTGTCAGACATCCCACTGAGCCATCTTCTGGATGGCTCATTGAAAACCTCTCCAAGTGTTTCTGAATGATGTGAACCCCGTGAGGGGAAGAAACATAAATTATGCCTTTTTACTGGAACAATTGCATATCTCACAGGGTGAAAAGGTAGATTTGTTTTCCAACACATGAAGAATGAGAAATGACAGAAAAATGCGTCATTGGAATTCAATTTACCACAATAAAATTAATTTGTCACCTAACAGAGAACAAAGAAGCATAGACGCTTTCCACATTATTCTAGAAAGAGCAATCCTAGTCAAGGAAAAATAGGTGTTTTCATATTACTAGTAATAAATTAGTAAGAGTCCCTATAACTGATATTTGAAAAATTATGCAAAGTGTGTAAAAATCCTAGGATATTAAGTGAATTTCAAAATGAATCAAGAAAAGTAACTGAAATTAGTATAGATATAACAAGCTAGATATTATCGAAGTGTTACCTACTGCAAGTAAGACAAATTCAGATACTGTTAGCATAAGATTTACATGAACAGTACTATTAATATATCCTATCAATAGCTGGTGATGTTAGCTATATCATCATATACGTAAATATAACTTGCTGAAATTACATGCCTGCTATTTGAACTATGAATTATTTTCTGAATATGGAACACATTCACTGAAAATGAATTTATCAGTAATTTTGCAATATGGCTTTGTAATTATTTTTGATTATATTATTTTATTTTTCATTTGTTTAATATGGGTGCACTTAGTTCCCTTAGAGGTCAGAGCTCCCTTGTAATTGGAGTTACAAAAGGTATGAGCCACCATGAGGGTACACAGTATTGAACCTGAATCTTTTGAAAGAGCAACAAAGATCTTAACTTCGGAATCAGCTCTTTGGGCTATTTTTGATAACAAGTTTCCAAAAGTACTAGTAATGTTTTCAGTTCACTAAAATGTTGAAATGTGGTAGTCATAGGAGCAAAGTATAAACTTTGAAGACTCTGATAAATTTTATTCTTATTATTAAATAAAAGAAAGGATGGAGTTAATTTATTTTAAACTGGATTGCTGTTTAGGTCAACAACAGGAATCTTAGAATACAATGTTCAATTTTACCTTTAGGAGGTAAAGCAGCTTGGGAGTGATACCACCTGCAAAATTATGTTCATTGTTTTTTGCAATCCAAATTTAGCCAATTGACTGAGTTGTGGAAAAATTGTAGTATTTCTCTTTGGCTTTAAAATTTGGTGGTGCTATATAATAAAATATGTCATGTTTTCTTGTGTCATTAAGATAAGAACTTGTTTATCTTCTAAATTAAATCATTTATAGCAAATAATGTAAATGAGTGAATAAAAGGAAATAATAGGCATTGTAATTAGAGATACTGAAAAGACACAGCAGATATGAGACATGACTCTGAGAAGCTTTGTAATGTATATATCAAAATATTATTGGTTAGTGAAGAATTCTATCATACCTCCAATAAGACCTGATACCAATACTTTTCAAACTATTCCTCAATATAGAAACAGAAGTAACACTATTAATCTGTTCTATGAAGCCACAATTATGCTTATACCTAAACCACACAAAGACCCAACAAAGAAAGAGAACTTCAGACCAGTTTCCCTTATGAACATTGTTGCAAAAATGTTCAATAAAATTCTTGCAAACTGAATGTAAGAACCTATCAAATGAATCATTCACCATGATCAAGTAGGCTTCATCCAGTTCAAGGGGAGGTCCCAAGGCCTACCAAGGTTACTGAAGCTAAGCAGCACTTACAAAAAGGGACCTATCATGAATGCCTTCCAAAAGACAGAAGAAGCAGCTGCAAGATTTAGATGCAGATATTTGCATCCCAGCAATGGACAGAAGCTGCTGACCTCTGTGGTTGAATTAGGGGAAAACTGAAAGAAGCTGAGAAGGGCAACTCTGTTTTAAGACTAACAGTGTCAACTAAACTGAACCCCCGGGATCTCTCAAACACTGGACCACCAAACAGGCAGCATACACCAGATAATATGAGGCCCCCAACACACATACATCAGGGGAGTATGGAGGCTGTGTTCATTCAGAGATGATTGCCCTAACCTTCAAGAGACTGGAGGCCCCAGGAAGTATAGAGGTCAGGTGGGGTGGGGGATGGGGGACATCCATGTGTAGACAGGGAGGTGGGGAGGATGTATGGGATGTGGAACAGGCTGAGGGTGAGCAGGAGAGGGGGATATAATATGGAATGTACAAAAATCAATAATTTTTTAAAGGGCTTCATAAAATTCCAGAAAATTCATACAAATCCAGCAACATAATCCACTCAAAACAAACTCAAAGGAAAAAAAAAAAAAACATGATCATTTCATTAGATGCTGCAAAAGCATTTGACAAAATTCAACATCACTTAGGAAGATCAGAAATTCAAGGCCCATACCTAAACATAATGAAAGCAATATACTGCAAACCATTAGCTGTCATCAAACTAAATGGAGAGAAACTTGAGGCAATCCCACCATAATAAGTGTCTAGACAGGGCTATCCCCTCTTTCCCTATCTATCCAGTATAGTTTTTGACATTATAGCCAGAACTAGAAAACAAAAGGAGGTCAAAGGGATACAAATTGGAAAGGACAAAGTCAAAATATCAGTATTTGTAGATGATATGATAGTATGCATAAGTGACCCCAAAAATCCTGCCAGAAAACTCCTAAACCTGATAAATAACTCCAGCAAAGTGGCTGGATATAAAATTAACTAAAAAAAAAAATCAGTAGCCTTTCTATATATAAAAAACCAGAACAAAACAAAACAAAACACACAAAAAAACAACAACAACAAAAACAGGCTGAGAAAGAAATTAGGGACACAACGCCGTTCACAATAGTCACAATATATATATGGCCTTGTTGGGCATCAATGGGAGGAGAGGCCCTTGGTACTATAAAGACTTGATACCCCAGTGTAGGGGAATTATCATTCCCCTACAATTGACAGGGTGGGAAGGCAGGAGTGAGTGGGTGGGTGGGGGAACTTTTTCAAAGCAGCATGGGGACCAGCAATAGGATGAGGGTTCCTGGGGGGAAATGGAAAAGGAGATAACATTTGAAATGTAAATAAGAAAATATGCAGTGAAGAATATAGTTTCTAAAAAAAATGGAAAGATAAATGTCCATCATATTTAGCATGCCATATTTCATATTAAAAAGTGACTTGATCTGTAGTGCAATAATATATAGATAGCCTCTCTATGTACTTTTAGCATCCCCTTCTTTGCTCCAAACTCTTAACTTCTAACAAAATTGTTTACTCTATCATACACAGCACTGAATACCTGCTAAACTTCCTTTTGTTCATAACCAAACTACTGACACTTGAGAAGAAAACATTGCTTTAGATTTTTTTAAGGCACTGATATGCCCTATGTTTTATCAATTAATTAATTAATTAATTAATTAATTTGAGGTAATTATTCTTTCTTTGTGGGGGGGGGGGTTCGAGACAGTGTTTCTCTGTATAGCCCTGGCTGTCCTGGAACTCACTTTGTAGACCAGGCTGGCCTCGAACTCAGAAATCCACCTGCCTCTGCCTCCCGAGGGCTGGGATTAAAGGCGTGCACCACCATGCCTGGCTCAATCATTCTTTCTTAAGAATGACTAACTGATAGCTTTATGGGAGACAATGAGGCCTGATTTCTCTTTTTCACATGGCTGCCATAGAAAAAACACCATCAGGCACAACCAACTTTCCAAAGAACCCTAAAGATTCTACTTCAGTAGAGTAAAAAACTAGGGATGGGAGCAAATGGTTAATGGAAGCAGAATAAATAGTCATGGATGGATGGGGAGCTGGAACAGGAGGATATAGTGGGGAGGTGGAAGGGAGATGGTAATGAGGGAGGGAATACATAGAGAGACAGCTAAAATTAAGGGCTGTATGGAAACCTAATACATAAGATTCTTAAAATGTTTACATATATGAGGGAAATGAAAATGAAATCACCAAATAGTGGAGAAGACAGAGGCTCAAGTTCACATTTCTTATCATCAAATGAAGCTTCTTGTATTGGAATTTGTCTAATTGAGTTGTTAGCCAAAAAGGTCTCAAGGGAATCTCCCAAAAGACCCAGGCTGTTGCCAAGAATATAGATTGTTCTCCACAAACTGACTGCAAGACCCCATTGCTGAAGTCAATACCTACAAAACTGTACACAAGCTGTCACATGTAATCAATCTATAAAAACAAACTTTATGGGAGCTATCATGTGTACTTTACAAAGAGTTTTGATGTCAACAATGTAAGGTCTGCCCCTCTAGAATAGCTATAGACATCTGTTCCATGCCTGCCAGCTATTTCATATTGTTGCTATAATATGCCTTCATGTCACTGACCCAGAAAAATAACTTGACACAGAGCAGGATCTTGCTGAACTCATCATAGCTTGTTATGGTATGTATATTCTCAAATTTGTTATTTTAAGAAATTCCACAACTGAAACCTCTATTTAAGACCAATTAAAATAATGGTCAGTTAGAATTGTTCTGTCTAGTTAGGGAAAATAGCTTGAGTCAGGGCTGACCACCATGTAGCACATCCTGCAGCTGTACATGAGCTCACTGTGGCTTTTCTTTAGAAGCCAGTCCCCAAATACTAAGCTGTGGCTCTGATCACTCAGTATTAGGGTGTATTTTCCATAAATCATCACTGTCTTACTGAGATTAGTTTCCATGTGGTTTGTAGACAACTCCTGAACACCATCATTCACATCTTAAGATCATTGTGCACAGATGATTGAGTTAATTGTCACCAGGATAAATTTTCACCAAATTTTGTTGTGTTTAAATATCCTAAAATAAACTAATTGGGATCAGAAAAAAAAAAAAAAGAGTACTTCACTTCTTGAAATTTTTAGAAAAGGAATGTAATTGTTCCCTTTAAATAACAATTATTCACTAAATTAAACTTAATAATTTTATTATCCAATTATTCAAGGATAGTTTAATTTTAAGTATGTTTAATATTTTGTCCAATTCTTACTTTTCTCTACTGTGAATAGTTCTTAATACATGCTAGAAATACCAATAATTTGTACTTTTCCATACCTTGTATGAAATCTATCTCCCAAAGTTAACTAGATTTTCAGAAAATTTGTTTTTCTTGTTGGTTTTTAAATTTTTAATGGAAATGAAAGAATCATTAAAATTATATATTGAAGTTTTTCTTAATTTTTTTTGTTAACGTTATCTTTGTAAGGCAATGTCAATGTAGCTATAATCTTATTCTTGTATGTGATTTTTGAATCGAGTAAGGAAAGTTAAATATCAATGTTTTCAAAGTAGTATAAGTCTCTGTGTGTGTATGTGTATGTGTGTGTGTCTGTGTGTGTGTGTGTGTGTGTGTGTGTCTGTGTCTGTGTCTGTGTGCATGTGTATGTGTGTTACAGAGAGAGAGAGAGAGAAAGAGAGAGAGAGAGATGGAGATGGAGAGAGGGAGAGGAGAGAGAGAGAAAGAGTTTGTAATAAGGTTTATCTGTACATCTTAGACAAGTATCCAAGATTAAACCTTCCTGCCTCACCTTTGAAGTTCTAGCCACAAAGCTTATGCCATTATGTGGTATGGTACTAACCATCTTATAGGGCAAATTTCAGGTATGTTGGAGATGGATATGAGACTTTACGGAATGTGAAGGATATGGTAGATGACACAAGAATATGGAGTGAAATAAAATTTGAGGTTTTGTTGCTAAAAGAAGAAAAGTCACATAAAATCCACAGTGGCCACTGTCTGAGTACATATCAATGTAGATAAAAGTGTCAACAATATTCATCAAATTTGTATTTTTGTATTTTTTAATAACTGAAACAAAGTGAAATGAAAGAGGTTAAAATTAAAGAACTAAATTTGCTGCACTGCTTGCACTATAGTTTATCATTGAAATCTTGTTTTAGGCCAAGAACTACCACAATAGTAATTTAGCATATGAAATTTGCTACTACTAAATTTGGAAAATACATTTTTTAAGCCATTATTTTGACACTGACTCCTCAAGATGATGTGGTGGACATCAAGATTAGAGAATGAATCTATGGTTGTATAAGTAGCATTGAAAAGAGAGAAAGAAATTAGGGAACAATGAGCTAGCATTATAAAAATAAAATTTGCAAAACACAAGAAAATCAAATAGAATGAAGACTAGAGTGCGGATACTTAATTTCTCCTTAGAATAGGGAAGAAAACACACATGGAAGGAGTTACAGAGGCAAAGTTTGGAGCTAAGATGAAAGGATGGACCATCCAGAGACTGACCCACCCGGGGGTCCATCCCATAATCAACAACCAAACCCTGACACTATTGCATATTCCAGCAAGATTTTGCTGAAAGGACACTGATACAGCTGTCTCCTGTGAGGCTTTGCCAGTGCCTGGCAAATAGAGAAATGGATGCTCACAGTCATCTATAAGATGGAACACAGGGCCCCCAATGTAGGAACTAGAGAAAGTACCCAAGGAGCTAATGGGCTCTACAACCCTATAGGTGGCACAACAATATGAACTAACCAGTACCGGCCAGAGCTTGTGTCTCTAGCAGCATAGGTAGCAGAAGATGGCCTAGTGGGCCATCATTGGGAACAGAGGCCCCTTGATCTAGCAAATTTTATATGCCTCAGTACAGGGGAACACCAGGGCCAAGAAGTTGGAGCAGGTGGGTAGGGGAGCAGGGCGGGGAGATGGTATAGGGAACTTTTGGGATAACATTTGAAATGTAAATAAAGAAAACATCTAATAAAAAAATAAGATGACGGTAGATTGTAAGTTGTTAAGGAATACAAGTGCAAGATGCTGCTAAGTTCATGTTTTGTATGATTTGGTTAGTGGTTAAAACATGCTACAGTTGCTTTATATCTTATTTGTCCAGGGGCATGTCTGCCTGTTATCCAGGAGGCAATTTGATCTCTATGTAGGAGTTCTCAACAGTGATCTGGAAAGCAGAAATAACATTGAAACTTAGCCTTGGGTCAGGAGTGGCTATTATTTCCAAGATAGAAACATATAGTTTGAAATGGCCCTAGCAAAGAATCCTGAGTATGTATCAAGATTTAAAGAGAAGATAACATTAAAAGTAAATTCAATGAGATAACAAACTTTATAAAAATGCATGCAGGAATTATCATAGCACCAATGAATTAACAGAAACACAAAAGATAATTACATTTTAATTAGCAAGTCAATTATAAAAATAAATTACCTTTATTTCATATAAGGAGAAAAACTCAACTGCTTGTTTTAATATCTTTACCTACTAAGTTTAAAAATAAAATGTACACACTTCTATTTAATGGACATTAATTTGCATGGACATCAATTATACATTCTTCTTGCTATGGCTCTATAATTTTTAATTTGAATATTGAAGATGGATAATTTGTTAGACTGTTGTATCTTTAAACTATTTAATTAAATTCAGTGAAATAATTTATTCAGATAGATTTATGGTTTTTTGTTAAGATTTTAATTTTTTTTCATTTAATGAATGAATCTGCTTGCATGTATGTATGTGCATTTCTTTGTATCTTACCCTATGTTGACAATATGAGGGCCCTAGATAAAGCTACATGTGATTTTGTAAATCCATGAACTGGAGTTACAAAAGTTTGTAGGGAAACGAGATAATGAGATATAAACCCACAACCTACTTACTAGTAGTAACTGCCCTCAACCTGTGAGATATGTCTCATTCTTTCATAATATTTTTATAATCCTTATTAAAACACAATTACAAAACAGGTATTTTAACAGTACAGGATGATAATAATGGATGTGTTCTACTACAATACATAGCTGTTGTCTATATGATACTTTGCAAAGCTACCTAGAATGTTCTGCATAAGATTTTCCTGTAGATTTTTTTTTTATATTAAATTATTGGAAATAGCAATGGTAGTAGGATATACCCTGATGAGATCTCATTGTTATTTGAAACTATCAGAAGACTTGATAATGTCCAAAGAATGGAGGTATATGTTAGGATAATGGATAGGAAAATCTGAACATAATATTTTGAGTAGCAATTAGAAGTTACCTATATTTTGCAACATTATAATATAAAGATATACATTTAGCCTTATTCTAATTATAAATTATAATTTCAATTAAATTATTTTGGACAACAATAACATAATTTATGTTAGTATTAATGTTATAGTCACTTTTGCAGTTTATATAAAAAACAGCCATTACAACACCTTATATTAGTAAAATACTATTATTTCAATTTTATAAAATGAGGACATTGAGATGTATATTAGTTAATTAACTTTGGAAAATGAAGAATTAATGAGAACATTGGCTTCAGCTATAGGGAAGGTTAGGGAAGTGTACTTGACAGAATATCCACCACTATAATTGACTCACTCCCTTCATTTAGTCAAGCTAGCATTAATTTTACAAGGGTTATCACCAGTACACCTTAGAGAACTAACCTAGTTTCCCTAAGTTCTAAGGTTGAAAAGGTGACCCATTATTAAAAATGGCTCTCAGTGGGGCTCATCATAATTGCTTAAAATCATGTCTTTTCTCCTTCCCAGCTCTGATTACTGAGAAGCAAGAAAATGACTAGGTGAATAATTGTAAATTGTAGTGTTCCCTAGATATAATAGTTTCTGATCATTTCTGTTTGTTCCATAAATCACAAGGTGGTGAGACTTGAGCCAAGTAAAGCAGCCTACAGTAGATGTGTCATTATCAAATTTTGTTTTGGTAAGTATCTGCAGAATGCTGGCTGTTAATTCTACTCCTCCACAGATGAAGACATTTGCTATTCCTGAGGGACTAGACATCTCCCTGGTGTAACACAGTCTTCCTAAGTTTGCCTTAATAATAACAGTTATACTGATTTACATTGTACCACAGATATGCATAAGAATTAGTGGGATTTCAAACTGTTTATAGGATGTATGGCCTTCTAAATCCTTGTATTTTATTATTATTCCAGGAATGAACACTTGAAAATCAGCATTCTAGGCAATGTCTGAAAGATCTAAAAACATCTCAAGAGCTACTGAAGACAAGAAAATTTTAAGCCTATGTGGCTTACACTTATGGAATGATTATGAAAAGTAGTTAAGAAGAGAACTGAATAATTATTTTCCTACTCTAATCAGAAACCTCTCTTTTTATAGTTTTGAAATTTGACTTCCAAATTTGTCCCTTTTCTAGAGTTACTAACTTGGAAATTTGTGTATCCCTAAAATTACTTAAGTGTGATGTTCTTGCTTTCTATAGACTCTTTTCCATTCAGAAGCTGAAGATAATTTCAAATCAACTACCTAGTGGCTGCTACCACCTGTTCCCTGACAAATGAATGTATTCTATAAAAACAATTTCTCCATATTCCTTCCTTCTGCTATCTACTTTGTCAGTAATCCTAGCGCGAGGCCTCTCTGCCTAATGGAGAAGCACCTACTTGTCATCCTTAGGAACCCTGATAAACTGATACATGTTTCATGGAAGGACCAATCTATACCTGACAGAACTTGTTTTAATGGGTCAATTTATATGATCAATGACCATTTATTATACCAATATAACCAATGTGTTGGTCTGTATTCTACAGATTTACATTGCTTTGCCAGGTTAAGGAGATAGTCAGTTTAGGATCAATATCCCTATTGCTAGAAGTATTATATAGGATTACCCTCCCAGAAACCTGGGAGTTTCCAATGCAGTAGGCTTCTAGATCACCTCTGAGATGTCTCCCGATTCTAGTTGTCCCTCTGAGTACTCTCTTCATAAACCCCTACATGCATAGGATTCCTTTTTTCTCCCATCCAATACCACCATCCATTTCCATCCCAACATCCATCTAATCTATTTCCCTTTCAGATCGAGATTCATGTGTCACCCTTTTCCATACTACGTTTTACTTAGCTACTCTGGGTCTGTGGATTACAGCATTATTATACTCCAACCATCTGCCTGTGCATTGGTCAGTTTCTGCCCAGATCTCCCCCAAGAACTGCTACACTTGGTTCCTGTCCGCAAGCATTTCTTGACCAGGGCAACAGTGTTTGGTTTGGTGTCTGCAGCCATGATATATCCCCAGGTGGGGCAGTTCCCTGCTTAGCCCTTACTTTAGTCTCTGTTCCAATTTTTTGTCCCTGTTCTTCCTTTGGACAGGAACATTACTGAGTTAAAAACAAAACAAAACAAAACAAAACAAAACAAAACAAAACAAAACAAAACAAAAACCAAACTAAACCAAACCAAACCAAACCAAACCAAACCAAAAAACATTTGAGATGGGTAGGTGGCTCCATCCCTCAACCAGAAGCCTCTCCTATCTACTGAAGGTGGTCTTCATAGGTTCTATCTCCCTCTTCTTTGTGCATTACAGCTAAGGCCAATCCCTTAGGGTCCTAGGAGCATAATGTTTATCTGGCATCTGGGACCCTCCAGTGGCTATCCCCAACTTCTCATTCCCCATGCTACCTATATTTATTGTTGATTCTCTGTATTGTTCTCTTTGATTCTATTGATTTATTTCAGCCCTAACTTTGATTATTTCCTGCCTTCTTCTCCTCTTAGCTGGGTTTGCTTCTGTTTGTTCTAGTGCATTCAGGTGTGTTGCTAAGTTGCTAGTATGAGATATCTCCAAGTTCTTTGTGAAGGCACTTAGTGCTATGAACTTTCCTCTTAGCACTATTTTCATTGTTTCCCATAACTTGGAGTATGTTATGCCTTCATTTTCATTGAATTATAGAAAGTCTTTAGTTTCTTTATTTCCTCTCTGACCAAGTGATCACTGAGTAAAGAGCTGTTCAGTTTCCATGAGCATGGAGTTGCTCTGTTGTTTCTGTAGTTAATGCAGTCCAGATATGATAGGCTGCAAGGGGTGTTTTTAATATTTTTATATTTGTTAACACTTGCTTTGTGACTGACAATATTGTCAATTTTGGAAATGAGGTGCTGAGAAGAAGGCATATTCTTTTCTGTTTGGGTGAAATTTTCTGTAGATATTTGTTGGATGAATTTGTTTCAAAATTTTTGTTTCTGTTTCAATGACCTGTGAGTTGGTGGGAGTGAGGTGTTAATGACCCCTATATTATTGTTTGGATCAATGTGCAATTTAAGCTTTAATAATATTTCTTTTATGAATGTGAATGCCTTTCCATTTGTGATATAGATGTTCAGAATTAAGACACCATCTTGGTGCATTTTTCCTTTGATTACTATGAAGTGTCCTTCCCATCTCTTTTGATTACTTTTGGTTTAAAATATCTTTTATTAGATATCAGAATAGCTACTCTAGCTTATTTCTTGGTTCCATGTGTTTGAAACCTTTTTTCAGCCCTTTACTCTGAAGTAGTGTCTATTTTGTTGCTGAAGTGTGTGGGTTTTTTTTTTTTTTTTTCAGCAGAATGATGAATACTGTTTATGTTTCCACTGTGGTAGCCTGTGTCTTATTGGAGAACTCAGTCCATTGATGTTAAAAGATATTAATAACCAATGATTCTTCTTGTTATTTTGATGTTGGTGAGTGTGTGTTTGTGTGTGTGTGTGTGTATGCTTCTCTTCTTATGATTTTACTATGATATGATTAATTTCTTGGATAGAGTTGTCATCCCTGTGTGGAGTTTTCCTTCTAGTATGACTGCTGGATTACTAGAAAGATACTATTTAATTTCCTGGTTTCTGCATCTATGGTGATTAAAAGTTTTGCTGAATATGGTAGACTTTGCTGACATCTGTGGTCTCTTAGGATCTGTAAGACACCTGGTGAGACCTGTCTGGCTTTTATAATCTTTGTTATAAATTCAGGTTTAATTCAAATATTTCTGCCTTGATGTTATTTCCTGTTGACCTTTTGCAGCTTTTGATGGTCCAAGTTCTGTCTCACCACCGGATTGTGTGGAAACTACTTGCCGAAATAATATTCAGGAGCACTTTGCCTTGTTCCTACCTGTTGTTGGTATGTGGCACACTGATAACCACTAAGGGAAGGTGGAATGCAGACTAAGATAGTGACACCAGCCAGTCCTCCTCCAGGTGAGAAACCAAGCCCAGGCTGTGGCCAAGGCTGTGATTCTCATGGTCCTGTGAACACAGACACGAAGAGGAACCTGGAAGAGTGAAAGCAGAGGGCTGGAGAAACAGGGATGAAGCATCTGGCTTAGCTGAGGGCTGACTTTCAGGAGTGCAAAGGGGACTTAGTTGGTGAGGTTTAGTAATGAAGGCTTCACCCAAAGTGGTCCTTGAAAAAGGAGACAGTCTTTGGGTGTAGTCAGATGCATACATCATACTCAGGGTCAACCAGAGATTAAATACTTTTTTCAGGAAGGAAAGTCAAGCTTATTGGCTAAACCTTCAGAGCCAATCTAAATAGTTTATCAGCATGGAGAATCTGGGATCTCTGCTTCATGACCATTTGCCACAGTCTTCTTTGTGGTATTTTATTTGATTGCTGTATCAATTTCTTGTATTGTATCTTTCATATTTGAGATTCTGTCTTTCATCTTCTGTTAGTGATGCTTGTGCCTGTAATTCTTGTTCTCTTTCTTTAGTTTTCCACCTTCAGGGTAGCCTCCATTTTTTTTTTTTTTTGTACTTCTATTTCCATTTTTAGATCTTGAACATTTTTATTCATTTCCTTCACTGGATTTTATTGTATACTCCTCTATTTCTTTAAGGTATATATTAGTTTCATGTTAAAAGGCTTCTACAGGTTTGGTTATATTTTGCTGTATTTGTCTATGGAGCCTCTACCAACTTCATAAGATAAGATGTAATGTCATAGTCTTTCTCTTCAGCTGTGTTAGTATTAGTATATCCAGGGCTTACTATAGTGGGAGATCTATGCTCTGATGGTGCCACATTGCACGGGCTTTTGTTAATTATATTCTCCATTTGACTTTAGTCATCTGTTTGTCTCTGGTATTGGCTGGTCTGGTTGTGATTGAGAATAGCTGGCCTCTGGGCCTGGTTTTCCTGGGTAACAACAGGCCTTCCAGGAAGAAGGGATGTCTGTGTCCTTGGTTGGGAAGTGCAGATTCAAGACTGGAGGTAAAGGTAAAATAGATCTGGCCTGGAAAATAGATTGCAGAATGTATGGGGCAGATTTCAAGGCTGTGGGTTTGCAGGGAGCCCAACAAACAGGGAACTGTGGTATGGGCTGTCCCTTTTCAGGGCAGGCTTACAAAGAGGCAGGCATAGCTGTGAACTGGGAATGGTTAGAGCAATTTAATCCTGTATAAATTGTTTTACAGATCACTTTCCAGGTTACATAGAATTATATATTTAAGGAAGTTTGGGATCCAAGTATTCATACTAATGTATTAAAAATATAAGGTATTTTTGCTATGTCTATTTTATGTCCTTTTATCAATATGGTATTAGTCTTTGCAGTTTTCTTAGAGACCCTTGGGATATTTTAAAATGTAAGCACCCACGTAATCTTCCAGGGTATAATAAAATTATCTCTGTATCCAATAAGTTTCTTAAGAACTTTAGCCCTCTTGTGCTAACTGGATGTGCCTGTACTATATTAAAAATGGTGTAAGTAAATATTCTTGCCTTCTTAAGTTATAAATTGTTGTAATTTATTTTGTTTTTTCTCTTTCTCTGTTTCTCTCTCTGTGTTTCTCTGTTTCTCTGTCTTTCTTTGTCTCTTTGTCTCTCTGTCTCTCTGTCTCTCTCTGTCTCTGTCTCTGTCTGTCTGTCTGTCTGTCTCTCTCTCTCTCTCTGTCTCTCTCTCTTTCTCTCAGAGTTTCCTAAATAACTCTGATAAACCTGGAGTGGATAATTCTCACTCCAGGTTTCCTGAGAATTTGTAAGATGTATCTGGATGTACTTGAGCTGCCAAACCAAAATTTCACTGAAATAAAGACTGAAGCGACAGAACAGAATGTATGCACTCCCAGTTTGGGACTCTGAGCTTCATGCTTGGGGGGTTAGATGCAGCCTTTATTCTGTCTTGCAGACATCTGCATTCCCAATCTGTCTTCACACAGTGTCTAATTGATTCCTATCTATGAAGAGAGATTTTGCCTCTTCTATGGCAACCAACTATATTGAGTCAGAACCACCCTTAGGAGGTTATCTAGCCCTAGTTGCCTCTTAGAAGCCCTGCCTTTTAATAGAATACAATGGGGATTGGAGATTTAAATAAAAATTTGGGGAGAATTATATAATAAAAGCAGCTGATGCTGTACTTATTTCTTAATTTATTTTTTTTTAGATGGCAGATTCCTTTTCTTTTTTCTTTCGTTCTTCACATCATGAATGCTGTTCCCAATATCCTTTCACCTCTCCACCCCCCACATGCACCACTCCTCTTCATCTCTGAGAGGGGCTCCCACAGAGTATTACCCTACCTTGACATATCAAGTCTTTGCAGGATTGAGGCAGGGCAAGTGAGTCCTTGCAACATATGTG
Organism: Mus minutoides; assembly: GCA_902729485.2. Lineage (NCBI taxonomy): Eukaryota > Metazoa > Chordata > Mammalia > Rodentia > Muridae > Mus > Mus minutoides. Next base: position 164,883 of record LR753562.1, read on the forward strand.
CCAGAGGCCTAGAGACAGCCCATGTGTGCTCTTTGGGTGGTGGTTCAAACTCTAAGAACTCCCAAGGGTCCACATTAATTGACATCGATTGCCTTCCCATGGGGTTTCCATCCCCTTCAAGGCTTTAATCCTTTCCCCAACTCTTCCATAAGGGTCCCTTACCTTCATCCAATGTTTAGCTATGGGTATCTGGATCTATTTCAGTCAACAGTTGTGTAGAGCATCAGAGGAGAGGTTTGCAAATTCCCCAGTCTGTAAGCATAGCAGGGTATCATTAATAGTGTCAGAGATTGGTGCTGGCCTAAAGAATGGGTCTCATGCTTGGGTCTCTGTTATTTGTTGGCCACTCCCTTTGTATTTGATCCCGCCTTTCTTTTAGACAGGACAAATTTTGGGTTGAAAGTTTTGTAAATGTGTTAGTGTAATTATTTATCCACTGTGGTCTCTGCCTGACTACATGAGATGCACTGTTCAGGTTCCATATCTGCACTGATAGGCATTTCAGCTGAAGTTACCCACTTTGACTGCTAGAAGCCTCCAGGGTTCCAATTCTCAGGGATTGCCTTGAGATTTTCACCACACCCCAAAACCTTGGAGCTGCAGATTTCCATTAAATCTCCTGGACCTCCAGGCCTCTCTTTTTCTACACTTGATCCTCCTCCCCAATCCTCTCTCCTTCCACTCTTCTACAAGATTCTACTTACCCTTTGCCTTATTACTAATTTCTTCTCATTCTCCATTGGATTTAAGAATCCTCACTTGGAAATTTTTTATTATTTAACTTCTTTGGATTATTGGTGTGTATCATGGCTATCGTGGGTATTCTGTGCTTTATTGCTAATATCAATTATCAGTGAGTACATACCATGCAGGTCCTTTTGGGTCTGGGTTACCACATTTAGAATGATATTTTCTAGTTCTATCCATTTGCCTTAAAAATTCATGATTTTTTTTTATACCTGAGTATTTCATTATGTAAGTGAAACACATTTTCTGAATTCATCCTTTGGTTGCTCTTTGGTTGAGGGACCTCATGAAATGGACATCCTACCAAAAAAAAATTACAAATTCAATGCAATTCGGTTAAAAATTTCCAACACAATTTTCTACCAACATTGAAAGAGTGATTCTCAATTTCATATGAAAAAAGCAAAATGCCTAGGACAGCAAAACCAGTCCTGAACAGTAAAAGAACTTCTGATGTAATCACTATCCTTGACCTCAAGCTGTAATACAGAGCAATAGGGATAAATACTGCATGGTATTGGTATGGAGACTGGCAGGTAGATCAATGGAATAGAAATGAAAACCCAGAAATGAACTCACACCTATAAACACTTTGTTTTTGGCAAAGAACTAAAAAAGTTACAGTGGAAAAAGGAAAGCCTCTTCAACAAATGGTGCTGGTTTAACTGAATGTCTGCATTTAGAATACTGTCAATAGGATAAAGGACCTGTACTGGCTGGTTTTGTGTGTCAACTTGACACAAGCTGGACTTATCACAGAGAAAGGAGCTTCAGTTGGGGAAGTACTTCCTTGACATCCAGCTGTGGGACATTTTATCAATTAGTGATCAAAGAGGAAGGGCCCCTGTGATTGGGGCCATCCCAGGGCTGGTAGACTTGGGTTCTATAAGAGAGCATGTTGAGCAAGCCAGGGGAAGCAAGCCAATAAAGACCATCCCTCCATGGCCTCTGCATCAGCTCCTGCTATTTGACCAGCTTGAGTTCCAGTCCTGACTTCCTTTAATGATGAACAGCAATGTGGAAATGTAAGCTGAATAAAACCTTTCCTCCACAACTTGTTTCTTGGTCATGATGTTTGTGCAGGAATAGAAACCCTGACTAAGACAGACCTCAACATAAAACCAGACACAAAATATAAAAGAAGAAATAGTGGGAGATATCGTTGAACACTTTGGTACAGGATGCAATTTCTTCAAAAGAACACAAATGGCTAAGGCTCTAAGATCAAATATTGATAAACAGGATCTTTTAAAGCTAAAAAGTTTCTGTAAGACAAAGGACAATGTCAATCGGACAAAATGGCTGCCTACCAATTATGTAAAAATCTTTATTATTCTTACATCCAACAGAGAGCCAATATCCAAAATACATAAAAAACCTAAGAACTTAGATTCCAAAAAAACAAACAAAAAAACCCAAAAAATAAAAAAAACAAATAACCCAAATAATATAAATGGAGTACAGAGGGAAACAGTAAATTATCATCATAGTAATCTTGAATTTCCAAAGAGCTCTTATAGAAATGTTCAAATTCCTTAGTAATGAGAGATTTGCAAATCAAAATGGTCCTGTGATTTTATACCAATCAGAATGGCTAAGATAAAAAACTCAAGCAACATCACATGCTTGCAAGGGTGTAGAGAAAGTCAAATATTCCTCCATTGCTGGTAGGATAGCATACCTGTACAACCACTCTGGAAATCAAACTTCAGGTTCAGAAAATTGGGAATAGTCCTACCTGAGGACCCAGCAATAGTGTTCCTAGGCATGTACCTGAAAAATGCTCTCCCATACTACAAGGGCAAATGCTCTACTATGCTCATAGCCACCTTGTTTGCAATCGCCAGAAATTTGAGACAACTCTGTTTTAGGTTTTTATTGCCGTTAATAGATAACATGATCAAGACATCACTTATAAGATTTAATTGGGGCTGAATTACAAGTTTATAGGCTCAATTCAGTATCATCAAGGTAGGAGCATAGCAGCATCCAGGCAGGCCTGGTACAGGAGACAGTTAGATTTCTACAGCTTCATCTGAAGACTGATAAGAGAAGACTGGGTTCCAGACAGCTCAGAAAGTCCATGCCCACAGTAACACACCTATTCCAACAAGGCCATACCTCCTAATAGTGTCAAACCATGGGCCAAACATGTACAAACCATCACAAGCCCAAATGATCCTTTTATGGAGAATGGTAGGTAGAATTTCAGTTACTTCTAATTTACTAGGCATTTTAGGTCTGTTAAAATTGCCTATCTGATCCTTATTTAACTTTGAGCAGTAGGTTGTATTAATAATTATCCAGTTTTATTTTTGATTTTCTAATTTGATAGGGTGAAAATTTTTAAAATATGTCCTTGGTGTCTGTTCTTTTAACCTTTTCATTTCTAATTTTGTTAATTTGCATATTTTCTCTCAGTGTTTTAGTAAATTTCAATAAGAATTTATTAAGTTTCATAGATTTTTATCAAAGAACTTATGCTTGATTTCCTTGATTCTTTTTATTTCCTTTTTGTTGTTCTTGCTACTAGATTAGTTTCAAACCCAAGTATGATTATTTCATCTGTTCACATCCCTGTATGTATGATTTCTTCTTTTTCTCATAGCTTGCAGATGAACTGTTACAATTTCTATTTTTTTTTTTTGTTGTTGTTGTTGTTGTTGTAGAAATCTAGTGCTAAAATCTTACTTCTTCCAGCTGCCTTACTTGTTTCTCATACAATTGGGATAACTTTTTATTCTTTTTCTTTTCCAATAATCAAAAACCTCTAATATTTTCCTTAATTTATGTCTTGACCTATTTTCATTCAAATGGGAGTGGTTCACTTTCTGTGAGTTTGGAAGTTCTCTGTAATTGCTGTTATCCACCTTAATCCATGGTGTTCATATAGGTTGATTTTATTTCATTTTCTTGTGTATTTTGAGACTATATCTGAGAATGTGGACAATTTAGGAGAAATTTTCATGAGGTACTGAAAGGACATTATATTTTTCAGTGTTTAGATGAAATCTTCTGTACATATCTTTTAGATCTATTTGGTTTGTAATTTAAGTTAGCTCCACTATTAAATTCTCAATTTTTTTTCTGGATGATCAATTATTAGTAACAGTGGGTTTTTGAAGACTTAAACTATTAGTGTGTAAGAGTTATTTAAGGTGGAGTAGTATTTTTTTTTTATTAGCCTGGATGTCCATAAAGGTGAAATACTTTACATTAATAAATTTTACTACAAAAATAGAAACAGATGGAACATTGCCCAACTTCTTTTACAGTGTCACAATTACCCTGATACTCAAAACCCATAAAAACCAATATAGAAAATTATACAAAAATTTCCCCTTTGAACATAGATGCAAACATTCACAATAAAGTACTTGCGAAATTATTGCAAAAGCACATCAAAAGTACTCTCTACCATGATCAAAAAAGCTTCATTAAAGAGATGCTAAAATGGTTAAGCATACTTAAATTAATCAAAGTAATCACCATGTACAACAAATGAGAAACAAAACCCAAAAGGTATAATCATCTTATTAGAAGCCAAGAAGACTATATATTCTAACAGCCCTTCATTTAAATTGTCTTGAAGAGGTTACAGATCTAAGGGACATATCAACATAATAAAGGCAGTTTATAACAGCTGATAGCAAACATTAACTTAAATGGAGAGAAACAAAAAGCAATTCTAATAAAATCTGGAACAATACAAGACTGTCTACTCTATCTATATATATTCATTATAATACTTGATGTCTTAGATACAGCAATAAAATAACTGAAGCAGAATAAGGGAATTCATAATGGAAAGAAGAAACCAATGTGTTCTTATTGAAGATGATATGATAATATACCTACTATATGTGTACATCTCCACCAGGGAAATCCTACAGCTTATGAGCACTTTCAACCAAGTAGCTGGTCACAAAACTATCTCACAAAAATAAGTAGCCCTATATACAATTAACAGACGGACTGGAAATGAAATAGTAGAAACAATATATTTCAAAATAACATCAAGTAATATAAAACATTATGACATAACTCTAAGAAAGTGAAATACTTATTGTTAAAAAAGTACACCTATGGAAAGAAATTGAATAAAATATCAGAAGATGGAAAGATCTCCCATACTCATGGATCAATATGATTAATATCATAAAAATGGCTACCTACCAAAAATACTCTACAGACTCAATCCAACCTCCATCAAAAATCTAACAAAATTCTTTATAGTTATTGAAATAAAAATTCTCAGCTTCATATGGAACCATAAAAACTAACTAACCAACCAAACAAACAAAGAAGATATTTTTTTTTAAATCCTGAATAATAAAATACTGGTGGATGTTTCACTATTTCCAACCTCAAATTGTATTACATAGTTATTGTAATTAAAACAAACTTTTTTTTTAACACAAAATAAACTTGTGAGTCAATAGAATTGAACATACACACATAAATCCCTACACTTAGAGTTTTGGTGCATGAGTCAGAAATAGACACTGTAATAAAAGATAACATCTTCAACAAATGGTGGTAACCAAACTGGGCAGATGCATCTAGAAGAGTCCAAACAGATCCATATGTGTCACCCTGAGTAAAACTCAATTTCTAAGAGATCACAGAACTCAAAATAAAATGAGGTCTACTGGGCCTAGTAAAAGAGAAAGTGAAGAATAACGTTGCAATCTTTGGCACAGGAAATTTCTTTCTGAACAAAACACCACTAGCAAGGCACTATGATAAAGAATTAATAAGTAAGACCTAAGAACTGAAATGATTCTGCTTAGCAAAGGACAATGCCATTTGGTCAAAGTGCTAGCATACAGAATGGAAAATATTTTTATCAACTCTATATCAAATAGGAGCTTGATGTTCAAAATATATAAAGGAATCATAGTCCCCTTATATCAAGAAAACTAATAATCAAAGTGTAAGGAACTAAACAAAGCATTCTCAATAGAGGTAAATCAATGATTGACAAAGAAATGTCCTTTTCCATCAGGGGGATGAAAACCAAAAACACTTGACAGTTTCATCTTAAAACCATCCAAATGGGGAAGTTCAATGATATGGCATAAAATTGAAGAACTATAATCCAGCAACATAGCTTTTCTGGCAAGAGATCACATTCAAAGTCTTTCTAGGTCTATTTGACCTTTTGGAATGTAGACGTAAGATGGATTAGAGTATGATCTGGCTGGACTATAGACATTTATCTTTATTCCCTAAAATATAGGAAGGTTAGTTTGTAGAAGGAAGTAGCCATGTTTAAAAATTAAGTGTAATTGAAGGACAAATAAAGTGACAAATAAGAGAAAGAATTGATAGAATGAATCAGAAATAAGATACACACAACTCTCAAAAGAAGGCACAAGAAAAGGTAGAGGGGGAGTGGAGGGGGAGAGGGAGTGGAGGGGGAGAGGGAGTGGAGGGGGAGAGGGAGTGGAGGGGGAGAGGAATAGGGAGAGAAGAGAAGAGAATGTAGGTTTTACTGGGATATTTACACAGAGATAGACTAGACACAGAGAATGAAAAGGAACCAGAAGAATAAACATATTGCCAAATTCAGGATGTGGCCAAGCAGAGAGATTAAGGAAGTAGCCAAGAGAGGCCAGATTGAATCAGTCAGTTTGGAGAGGACTTTGATCTACAAGAACAAAGTTGCACCTGGATGAGAGTTGGAAAAGAACTAGAAATTGTGAGCTTATTTGGTAGTCAGCCTCAGAGACAATAGTTATATCTGGGATATAGGAGTTACTTTTACAGCATTAGGAGAACACTCATCCATTGTTGTGAAGAGAAACCATGACCAAGGTAACTCTTGTAACACTTAATTGGGGTAATGATTATTCTGCCATGAAAACCAGTATATAAATGGATATTAGCCCAGAAACTTAGAATATCCAAGATAAAATTTGCAAAACATAAGAAAATCAAGAAGGAAGACCTCATTCCTCCATTGAATAGGAAACAAAATACTCATGAGAGGAGTTACAGAGACAAAGTTTAGAGCTAAGATGAAAGGATGGACCATACAGAGACTACAACTCCAGGGGATCCATCCCATAATCAGTCACTAAACTCAGACACTATTGCATAGGACAGCAAGTGTTTAATGAAGGGACCCTGATATAGCTGTCTCATACAGAAGTGGATACTCACAGTCATCTATATGATGGAACACAGGGCCCACAATGGAGAAGCTAGAGATAGAACCCCAGGAGCTGAAGGGTTCTGCAACCCTAGAAAAGGAACAACAATATGAACTAACCAGAACCCCCAGAACTCGTGTCTCTAGCTCCATATGTAGCAGAAGATGGCCTAGTCGGCCATCATTGGGAGGAGGGGCCCCTTGGTATTGCAACCTTTATATGCCCCAATATAGGGGAATGCCAGGCCCAAGAAGTGGGAGTGGGTGGGCAGGGGAGCAAGGCGGGGGAGAGGGGAGGGAACTTTCGGGATAGAATTTGAAATGTAAATTAAGAAAATATCTAATAAAAAATTGTAAAAAAAAATAAAAAGAAAAAGAAAGAAAGAAAACTAGTATAGTGGTTCCTCAGGAAAGTTGGAATTGAACTATGTTATGATTTCAACTATACTAGTCAAGGGATACTTCATCCTATCACAGAGACACTTTCTCCAACTTGTTCATAATTGCTCTATTCGTGGGTTATAAATTGTTGTCCAAACTTGACAGTTAAGGCTACATTCCCAAAAGAAACCAATTGCACAACTCAATGAACATGAGAATTTAAGCTCATGTGTAGATATAACTTTCCTCCTTAGGTTCTAGTGTCTTTGGCATAAGTAGTTACTCTGTATGCTAACAAAGAAGAAAGGTAGACACCAAGCCAGTCACACACCCTTAGATCTACAATTCATTCTTGTCCCCAAGATATGCTAATTAAGTGGAGCCATACATCTTTTGGAACTAACATAGCAATATCTGATTTACTCATAGATCAGTTAACATGATAGAATCTATAGCTATCATTTCTTGGCTGACCAAGATCCTGGGTCTAGGTAGCTCAGCGATCTAGTACAAAGCCAAATCTACCGTATAAAAAAGTAGCTTCCTCTTGCAGGAGATGGGAAGAAATACATAATCCATACATAGACATCATGAAGAGAATAGAAGACCTAAGAAATCTCTTACCCCTAAAGAGGATGCTTCTATAAAATACCTCCCCTCAGGGATAAGAGAATCCTGTATAAGTGTCCTTATTAGGGCTACTATTGCTGTGATCAAACACCATGACCAAAGAAACTTGCTGGGGAAAGGGGTTATTAGACTTATGTTTTCTCATTATTGTTCATTACTGAAAGACATCAGAAAAAATATCACACAAGGCAGAAACCAGGAAACAGGAGCTGATGCAGAGGCCATGGAAGAATGCTGCTTACTGGCTTGCTTGCTTATCCTAACTTGCTGAGCTTAATTTCTTATAGTACCCAGACCTACCATCCCAGGGGTAGCCTCACTTTCTGCGACTGAGTTCATTCACATCAATCAGTAATTAAGAAAATTGGACCCCTTCCCTTACCTGGACTGCCTGGTTAGGCCCCAGTGGAAGAGAATGTTTTGTCCTGCTGGGACTAGTTGTTCTAAGGCAGGGTGTTAATTGAGGGGAACTTCTCCTTATCTAAGAAGAAGGGGAAAGTACAAGGAATTTTTAAGTATGGTACTGGGAGGAGAGGAGGTAGAAGCACTGTGATTGGAATTTAAATTGAATAAATTAATTAATGGGGAAAATAAATGAAAATGTCCTATAGTCCTGATTACAATCTAATCTTGTACAGGCATTTTCTAATAGATGTGCCCTCTTCTCTGATAAGTTTTGGTTGTGTAAGCTGACATAAAACTAGCTAGTACAGAAGCTGATTGTAAAGGCCAAAGAAGATGGAGGATAGCAAACAAATAAAGCTCCCCTTTTCAACAATATTGAGGCATATATGAATATTCAGAATCTGAGGCAGATAAGATTGTAGAGATGAAAGAAGTGTACCCTTATCTCTATCCTTTACAAAGGGGTTATCTCAACTTGATAACCTCTTGCAAATGAATGTTTAGTTTTCTCCAAGAAAGTCTTACTGTGGAAATATACTACTCTTAAAGGTAGGCTGTGTTCTCAGTACTCGACAGCCAACACAAACGAAAATCAATGGCATCTTCCGAGGTTCCTTTTTTTGCTTTCTCATTTTACATGTTATTTTATTTTGTCTCTGTTCACCATATACAATACTGAGGCACTGGGATAAAGCTAGTGTTATAGAGGAGCAACAGAAATCTAAAGGCCACAGAAAGACCAAAGGAAAACAAAAACAGGCCAGAGGCAACAGGAGAGAGGGAAAATGTAGGCTGCATACATGGTTAAAATGTTCAGACTACTATATTCAGTAGAGGCCACCTATGATCAGTTTTCTGTGGATGAAGTACTGGAGCTCAGGTTTTAATATTTACAGGGACAGGTTCTTACCTTGAGACAATTTCTTATTACTTTTATCTCTCATTCCTAGGAGGAGTAATCTCTACCCTGTGCCTGCCTCACCTTTGTATCTTGAACTTTGCAAGTTTCTCTTTGATAGGCCATAGTTTTATTTCCGTTGATAGTGTTTTGATTTACTCTTAGTTCCTGAGATTTATTTTTAATGAATTCAGGAATCTAGGTTGTGAAAAATTTTAGTAGTCCCTGAAAACATTTTCTTCTACTTCTGGCATAGCTTTATATTCCAATGAACTATTTTAGTAGATAAAACTTAGCTTTGGTATAATTTATGTTACTCTTTTTTTATTTAGTTTTCAAAAAGTATACACTGCCTCATGGGTTTTCTTCATATTTTCCATTGCATTTATTCAGTATTTTATCAAAATTCTAATTTTTCACTGTGGATCTGGTTTGCATCTTTTTTTTCTGATTATTCATATTGTGCACCTATTATTAAAATATATTTTTCATACATGTATCTTCTGCTGAGAATTATCTATGCAGGTCTGCTTTTCCTTATATGCCATTGATTCTGCTTTATATTAGCTTCTTTATAAATTATATATTACAAATATTTCTCACATTCTGACTGATATAACTCATATATTTCAGATATCTTAGAAAATTGAGCGAGAGTTCATTTATATTTGTAAACAGATATATTTACATTATGTGAGCTTAACATAATGTGCATGAATACCAAATCATAATAATCATAATTAGATATGTATGATTTTTCTTCATGTTTTGGTTTTAAGCCAACATAAACAAAGTTGTACATGATGTCTCATGGAGTTACAAGATTAACAAGATACTACTCTAAGGATATAAGGGCTGTAAATGGCTTCCAGTGAAAGATACTACAGACGTGAGCTGCTTTCTGATATACAGAGAACTCAAGAAATCTATAACAATGCTGGAACAAACTATAGTACAAAGTGCCTAAAGTGTATCCACCCATGCTCTTGTAAGAAAGCTTTCACCTGAACTGTTAACAATAAGTGAGCCAAGTAAGCTTCCTGGCTTCCCAAATTAGACATCAGTGGAGCCATTTTTCTGATCTGCCACTGGTGACCTACCTGGAAGAGATAGTAATTTGTTGACATCACTTCTGGAAAAATCACACAGAATGACCAAATAAATAATTCTAGGTTAAGCAATTCATTCTTATTTATGACTTTACATTAATTGTATTTTAATGAAAAATAATTCTATAAATTAAGACCTTATCTAAAAACTAGTTTTCTATCATCTCCATATTTATCTTTTTCTGATCTCTATTGTCTGCAATTTCTATTATATCATTTTCATTTCAAATCTGAACTAATTTTTTTTGAGACAGGGTTTCTCTGTGTATCTCTGGATGTCCTGGAACTCACTCTGTAGACCAGGCTGTCCTCGAACTCAGAAATTGACCTACCTCTGCCTCCCAAGTGCTGGGATTAAAGGCGTGTACCAACACCACCCGGCTATGAACTAATTTTAATATGAGCTTCAGGTTAATACTCTTTTCTCTTTAGCTATTACTCCTTCTAATTTCATATTTACCAATTTTTTTATATAATTGGAAATACACATAGCAATGGCTATTATATGTTCATAGATTATATAATAACAAATTAGATATATATTAGGCAAACTTTTGTTTTCATTAGAAAATAATGAAGATAGTATTTAATGTCTAATAGTTTATTAAATACATACTCATTTTTATGTATCTGAGAATATATGAATTTAGTACCATTAAAATCAATTCAGGACTATCATTTTTTTCTCTTTAATAATAGTAATAGCAGTAATAGTACTTTAATCAACATACAAACTATAGGGTGGTAATATACTTATTTCATTTTTATTTCTATTCTTATTCCTTTTAATTGGTTCCCAAGCTCCTTTTTCTTCCTCCAAGTTATAGAATTTATTTTAATTTTTAAGTGTGTGTGTGTGTTTGTGTGTGTGTGTGTGTGTGTGTGTGTGTGTGTGTGTACATGTTCATGTGCATGTCTTTATGTGATCATGTACATCTGAGTACTAGTGCCTACAGAGGACAGAATTACACAATTCCTTGGAGCTACATTTACAGACTGCTGTGAGTTGCCTGACATACCTGCTGGAAACTGAACTTAGGTTCCTTAAAAGAACAGTAAGTACTCTTAACTGCTGATCCACCACCTTACAAACCCCTTTTATCTCTTTTCAGGTCTTTAATATATTAATACATAAGCCAATACATGAGTATTACTGGCTTTAGGCAAAATTAGTATGTACAACATATTTGAATTTAAAATATGACATATATTACTACTGCTGAAATAATAGTAATAGCATATTCTGTGAAAGGCTCTAACAAGAGGAAAGCAAAATATCAAAAGAACGGGTACTGTTTACAATAATGTCATTTATTAGGCTTATCAATACTGAGCAAAGCAGTTTTTCCAAGAAACTAATTTATTTAGCAATTAAAAATTCTATTTCTGAATGCCTGCAATACTTTGCAAAAAGAAAGCAATTTAAATGTTCATGTGAGAATTTGTCAGTTTGGATCATGTATATTAAGTCAGCAGTATTTTTGTTGACTGTAGGAAATTAATCATTAATGTTGCAATGCTTTAAAGAAGCAACTGGTCTCTACTGCATCTAAACTTTATTAAAGTGGCAGTGAACATATATTAAATAGTGGAAATATTGGCGTTTTTCTAAATCCAGCCCACAATGGACACATTTACTTGTTACAAAAATTATTGAAGTCATTGAAATGATAAATATTACAATAAAATTGCACCAAAGACACAGCTTCTATTACAAACAAAATTACAGGAATACAATAACCTTGAGATTTTTATCCAGAAAAAAAATGACTAGAAGACATAGTATAATTTAATAAAGCATTACAAATCAAACACAGTTGACAGCAGCTTTATTACACTTTATAGAAAATTAAGGCATTTTGAAACTAAAGCCTAAATTTGTAAAAGAATTATTGAGTGTGCAATAGACAAGTCCAATCATTCCAAACTACTTTGATAAGCATCACTTGTTAGCTTGGTCTCCCACTCTTTCCAGCACAATCTTTTCTCAGAGACAATCCTGAAATTAGCTATAAGGCATTTTGCCTTTTCCTGTACCAAAAAGAAATGTTCTTTGTAGTTTTTATATGAATGTACACAAAAAAGATTTTTATAAGTGGCTACACTTGCCTTGTTGCCATTCACACAGGATTATTATACAAGTAATAAACTAAAATAACTTGAAGAACTTAGCACCTGTCAACAACAGAAAGAACTCAGTTTGGCTCTGCTTGTCACTTTTCCTTCAAGACTACGGCTGTATCAGTGGATATATTGCATTGACACCATCCATTAGTTTCAATAATAAATGTTTGAGTGGACACATTTATTAGTCTTTTTTTTCTTTATTTTTAGTCAGGGACAAAGAATGGACATTATACTATGTCAAATGCAAAATGTGTTCTATGGGATTTGGAAAATTAAATATGAATTTATTATTTTGAAACACCTCTCTTTTTCCACCTCATTTCAGGGCATTACTCATTTAATAGTTATTTTAAAAACTCTGTTATATTTTTTGGCATTTTCTTTAAGTTGGGTTTTGATCACCAGTACCATTTCAGAGATAAACCATCAAAAGTTGTCATATAAATAATTATAGGGTGGAGAAAAGTATATTTAGGGAGTGCAGATTTTAATCACTCTAAGGTAAGAACATTTTTTTTATTTGACTTTATGAACTCATTCAAGCTAGAAAATCTCTAGAGAATCAAGATACCAAGCAACAGATATGTAATATTCAATATAATACCTTAATTTTTTTCCTAAATTTGGGCAAATAGCTTAAAAGCAAACATCCTTTATAAATAACAAATATTCAAACAAGATTATACAGATACACATTATGCCCTCCTCCTCAGTTTATTTCTGCCTTTTCCTAATTCAACCACAATGTCAGCAGCTTCTGTCCATTGGTTGGGTGCAAATATCTGCATCTGAGTCTTTCAGCTGCTTGCTGGGTTTTTCAGAGGGCAGTCATGATAGGTCCCCTTTTATGGGTTCCCTTTCTGATGCCAAAGTTGTGGTAAGGAAAAGGAAGCCAAGTTTATACCATTTTTTTTTTTTTTATTATTTACATGAAGGCTTTAATCTGATATTTGGCCTTTATTTTTAAAATGTATTCATTATCATATACCTTTGTTCTAGACATTGATAAAGAATATGACACCAAAATAACACTTTTTAATTTAATCCATAATATTGGAATTTATAAGTGGAAATGTTTTTGATATGGAACATGATAAATTTAGAACATAAAACCATTTTTGGTATAAGAAAAGAGTTAGCCTAATAAGAGGATGAGGGATGAGACCGCTATACAGAACTTAGCAAAAAAAAAAAAAAAAAAAAAAAAAAAAAAAAAAGAAAAAGATAGAATTTCATATTTTTTGTGCCCAGATACATTTTCTTAGATATCTTAGATTTAAAGAGTTTTCTGTTTAAAATTATTTACTTAGCCAGGTGTTTTGTAAAAATTATAATGAATGCAAGTATAACTTTCCAAGATAGTCTATGTGGCACAGTTTTCTCTGAGTTGGGTTGGCTGTGACTCTTCTCAGCTAGATAAACTACATCAAATAAAAATTGGAGGAGTTAAGGATGTTTGGAACCAATTCGTAAGATTTTATTTCCTCACAGAGAATTCTCAGATCTCCATTTGCCTGAGAATAATAACTAGAAAGGAAACACTTTTATAAAAAAAATTTATAAATGATTACCTGATGTCATTAAGTTGTCATTGTTTATGGACATTGGTTAGAATGTTTGTCTAATAAGGTTTAGAGAAATATCTAAAGCAAAATAAATAAATAAAGATTTTTTTTTTCATATAGGAAACAGGCAACTTAAAACTCATGATTGAAATTGCAATTTAATGAGTACATACCATATATTTCCCTTTGGGCCTGTGTTGCCACACTCAGGATATGCCCAAGTTCTATGCATTTGCTTGAAAAATTCATAATGTCTTTGTTTTTAATAGCTGAATAACGTTCCCTTATGTAGATTACCATATTTTCCTTTTTTATTCTTTATTTGTAGGACATGATATGCCAGATTGGGAAGATATCCCAGTGGGGGGATTTATTCACCCTCTCAGAGGTGAAGGGGAGGGGAGAATGGGGGAGAGGCTGTGTGAGGGGAGATAAGGAGGTGGGCAGTAGGGTTGACGATTAAATGGAAGAGTTTAGAGGGAAAAAGGAAAGTGAGAAATGTTGTAATTATATTATAATATCCAAAAAAATAATAAACTAGAAAAAAGAAAGAACAATTAAGAAAGAAAGAAAGAAAGAAAGAAAGAAAGAAAGAAAGAAAGAAAGAAAGAAAGAGATTAACATGTATGTATACACCACACACACACACAGACACACACATACATACATACACAGGCAGAGAGAGAGGCGGGGGCTTAAAGTGGTCTGGAAGCTGACATGATCACACAACAACGTCCTCAGTTTTGAGAGAGAAATATATATATATATATATATATATATATATATATATATATATATATATATATATATGATTTGTAGGGTTCTAACTTGCTTAAGGAAGGCTCTATTTCTCTTCAAACTTAATCAGTATACAATAAGTTTTGTAACTTATCTCTAACAGTTTCCTCCTTGACAAGTTTATAACTTACATTATTATTTTAAATACTAATTTTTCCAAATATGTCTACTTCTGACCTCTTCTTCTTCCTGCCTCTTTCTTTTTCTCTCCCTCTTAGTGTGTCACTTTCATTTTAAACAAGCACATTTTATATTAAAATGTTCAATTTTATGATCTGAGGCACCTATTAATTATAGCATCTACCTTAACATATCCATTTTACTCTTACTGTGAGTGCTATCTCCGCTGGTTCCTAACTCTAACTATTGAGAATGGTTTGAAAACCCTTTAGGAAACCATTGTGTTAACAGTGGTAACTCTTATCACTAAAATTACATTAATGTTATAGTAAGGAAATCAACTTCCAAGGTTACTAGAATTCCAAATACGTGTTGACTTAAACAGTCATCAATTAGATTTAACATCTTTCAAATTTTTAGTGTAATAGTCCTTTGAACATTGAATGTTTAGTGACAAGACTCAGAATTTGTAAAGACAGTATTCAATGCCATTCTGCATACAATGAAATTGGAATATTTTAAATATAATTAGAGTAGGTGTGTGTTTGTTAATTAGTGAAACAATAACATTGAAAAATATGTTACTGAATCTAATATATTTATAGCCAACTTTAGAAATCCCATGATTTCTAAATAATACATTATTACTGTACAGCTATTGAATCATATAATGTTCTAGGATACCAAGATTATTGACAGAGAGATATGCAAATATGCTGAATTTAAGATTGCTTTATGTGACTAAGTGTCAGGATCAGCCAATGAAATGAGTAAGGAAACTTAATAAGTACATTTGATGAGCTAGGCTTGCTAGTTTTGTCTGGGAAGCCTCCTTCTTGCAGATGAGCTGTCATAGAATCAGAAGGTGATATACAACCTGCCAAAAAGGAAAAACAACTAATAATGCAACCCAGCTGTGATAGTTATTAGCCACAACAATGACCAGCATGTGCTAAAGGTGCAATCTTTTGGTGGTAACCAATTGCTGTCTAGTTAGACTTAGGTCCCACTCATCATGAGTAAAATCATGCCTAGTACTTGGAACCTAGCCATCTACTTTGGGCTAGTAAAGTTGTGCATTTTAAGTGAGAGACTACCTTTCCAACTTTATTAGAACAGTCTAATTCCATCTACACCCTAAGTACTTGCCCTTATACCAAGAGATAAAGGAAACTCAAACCCTTATCACAGAAGCCCCAGATCATCATTTTAAAAAGCAAAAAAAAAGGTCAAATACAGAGAACGATTAGTTACGGGTTGTCTGGTCTCTGAGACTACATCTTCAACACAGCTCCTTTATCTAAAGCTCAGAGAGCATCATGCAAGAGGGCACAGATACATTGTTAAGAGTCATAGGTCAAGGAAGTCTGCTCCGAGTCTGTATTTCTTAGAAATAACAGAAAAGTTATACTCATACTTAAATGGGGTTGCTATGTAAACAAGATCCAAAGAAGAACAAAAGCAGTTGAAGAGTGAAAGTAAAAGTAGTCTTCAACATGACTGTTTTTACACCTATGTTGGATTTGTTCTATGGAACTTTCACCTATTTTTATCTTGTTTGAGGAAAAATATGTATTGTTGGGCATTTACTATGTAGTATACAACCTTTTCTACTTTCTTTAAACATTCATAATTATCACTCATTTTTCTTTTATATGACCTAACCCTCCTTAAAAATCATAGTTCTGTAGAAGCAGGTATTATTATTAATTTAAAATCGAAAGTTAATAGTTATAGTGTGCCTAATTATTTGGATACTAATAATTGCAAACAATGTCAATTAATTATTATTATTTTATTTTTTACTTCTAATGTTACCCTTAGAATGCAAGACCATTTTGAACATAAGTTCAAGATAGCCCCAGTCTGAATATAATCTAAGAGGTGATGCTCTTTAATTAACAAAGCATTCTGAGGGGAGTAAAACAGAGCCTATTTTAAAAAGAGAAAGGAGCACGCAATGAGGATAGACCTATTTTATAATACTTTTTAATAAGGACAAGTGATAAATGCCCATCCTGTGTGATAGTAGGTAAAGTCTCCTTCTACTTCAGCTTTGTTTCGCTGGTTACTCTGGTTCATTCACAGCCCCTTGGTTATGCAGACTTTATATGCCCCAATACAGGGGAACGCAGGGGCCAAGGGGTGGGAGTGGGTGGGTAGGGGAGCAGGGCCGGGAGGGGTGAGGATATAGGGAACTAGCTGGATAACACTTGAAATGTAAATGAAGAAAATATCTAATAAAAGTAGTAAAAAAAAAAAAAAAAAAAAAAAAAAGTAAACTCAACGGTTATATGGTCTAGTTAATGTTAACCATTCTGTTTAGCTTTCACACACAAATGGATAACAACAGTGCATCAGAAGAGGAAAAAAAGGGTAATTTAGACATTCTAAGCAATTTGCATCCACAGTACCATACAGCCCATGCTAGAGTAAGCCCTGGTATAAAAGCATGTGATTGCATATCATTGGCAATCACTTTTACAATTGTCATGACTCAGTGTTTTCTAGTAAATGCAGAAATAGCTCTGAGGTTAATCTTCCATATCAAAATAAAATGAGCAGCCACCTGCTCTAATGGCTTCTTACTGCTTTGAATGGATTGATGGGCCAGAGAGCAGCTGGAGAGGGAAATACCTCCCACTGCCAGTAGTGTGTTTACCTAACACTACTTCAACTGATTCTATTTTGGTTTTCCAGTGACATTTATCACTGTCTTCTCACCACAAAAGATGTGTGTGATATATATATATATATAGCTTTCATTTCCAGAAAATTTAGTCAGTAATAAACTTTCTTATGTCTATGAACTTGCACATATTAGAATTTAAAAGCTCGATTGTCATAATTAAATTTTTTTCATTCTTTGTCATTAGTAACTTGACTATATTTTATCTTGTAATATCTTATACATATACATTATGATGTAAATATTATATTATGATCCATTATTTGTTGTCCCAATATTGGACATTTTAGGTGTTATGGAATGATCACACAAATATATACATATTATAGGATTTTAAATTATAATGAATATTTTGAATGATGAAATTCTTAAAACTCTCTATGAATTGTTTGACAAGGAAATCACAGATGAATTATAACCTTCTTCCATTGATCTTGGTTGCTCACTAATAGGGGATAAGACCCTATTGCTTAAGTTACTGCATATTTCCATTTGTAGTATATATAGAAAACAAGTTTGAAATGACCAGGAAATTGTCTCTTTGTTACATAAGTTTTATTGTGCTGAAAGATTCCCTGAAGACTCCTGGAGCAGAAATGACAAAACTGTCTCATCCTTCATTAGAGTCTGCATGCTATAATATTTACCTATCAGGGAAAAAAAAATGTCCACTGGTAGATTTGGAGAAACATATTTATGGGTGAAGGAACAATTCTCATAATTGGATTTGAAGTCTATTCAGAAGTAAGATATTTATGATTGGTATTTTAAACATCAACACCTATAGATATGGAATTCATAAGTCCATATTTTTGAACATTTCCAAACCTTTCACATAAAAACTTGTTTTTTGAAGGAGGTAGTGGTTAATACAGATATCCATATTCTAAAGAACTTTTGTGAGTTACTCAGGATACTGAACTCCTAATGGGATATATATATATATATATATATATATATATATATATATATATATATATATATGCTGGAAGATTAAAGACTTCTGTGAAATGCCATCTTTTTGGTATAGCATCGCGATTTCTTCCATCAACTCACAGTGATTGTGGTTACCAGATTAAAAATGAACAAGATTATGCCCAATAAAAATTCAGCCAAAATAAAAAAAAGGGCATGAGAGATCTCAAAGCCCCAATTTAATTATGTCAATAGAGTACTACTAAATATTAAGAATTATTTTACTTTGGCAGAGGTGAAAGTGGCCTCTAGTCAGCCTCCCATGCATGAGTAGATGACCGCACATCATTGCACACAAGAACAGTCTAATTTGGACTTACTGTGTTATTTAGAAAAAAATTGGGAGAAAGTTGAAAGGAATATGATCTGAGAGTATACAGGTGATTTTGGAGAAAGAGAGTTGGCATATGATGATGATACATTTTATGTATGTATTTTTTTTTCATTACAAACACACACACACACACACACACACACACACACACACATATATATATATATATATATATATATATATATATATATATAAATTAAAACATATTAAAGGCTGTAGTGCATTTTGCTACTTTGCCTTCCATAAATTTTGAAGCAACCTCTACTAATATACACCATTGTTAATGCTTAATTAGGTGCTACCTCTACCTTTCCAACATAGAGGAAAATTATATTACTGTATTGTTATTAGCTTGTCTTGGATAAAGGGATAAAATGCAGTATGAAGGTTAAAATCATTCACCTATTTATTATAAACTGTTATACATAAGTTCCCTATTGTTACCCATGCAACTCTAGTATATGACTGCACACCAAATTTGTCAGTTTAAACCACAGTAAACTGCGTGTATTTATGGATAACACCTAAACCAACACCTTTTAGCATAATATATTATGTTAAAATTTTCAATCCAAACATATTTGAGACTTTAAAAATAGCATCTTAGAAAAAATATACAGAAAAGTTTCATACAATTACACTCAGTGATTGTGACAATTTTATTTCACTTAGTAATTTGAAATTATATATACCTATTTTAGTAATTTCTGTATGACTTTCCTTTTTTCCTTTGCTTAGTATTTTCATTTATCATATTTTGCCTTTAGAATACTCACTCTTCTTTTTCTTCAGCATGTGTTTTGTTTTGTGTTTAGCAAATGTTGAACTTTAGATCTATATGTTATTTATTGTATGTGAAATGGGTTTTTTCCTCAAATATTTAATGCAGTTTTTATTTATTTAATGTATCTATTCAATATCAGTCACAATACTTAGTTTTGTAGTTTTTTGTTCAATTGTTTAAAAATTTGATTTCATGTGATCTACACATTTGTGTGTGTTTGTGTGTGTGCTGTGTGTGCATGTGAGTGTGCAGATGTGTGTACTTTTCACGTGGGAAAAACAAGGATAGGTGTTTAATGTTCTCTTACTCTATGACATACTCATTTGAAAGGGAGTTTGTTACTGTACTTGCTGATCACTGATCATAGATCAGTGGTCTTTGAAAATCCACCTATGTCTACACACACAACTCTGAGATCACAGTCATAAGGGGTCATGTCCTGCAATAAAAATACGGGATTTGGGCATTGGAAGTCCAGTTCTCATGTTTGCCCAGGAAGAGCTCTTACCCACTAAGCCCTGCTCCCCTATACAGTTTAGTAGGTTTCCCTTCTTTTGTAAAGCATAGAGAAATTCAATTTTTGAATGAAAGATTCAGTGGCTAATACCATTTCCACATTAGTTGTCTTACATTTCACATTTTTTTCTTTTTATTTTCTGTGGATGTAGTTCTCCAGTTGATCACTCACACAGATAGTTATTTGAAGTCATGATGTTGTCAGTATCCCATTAACTTTTCATTTTTTTGCATTTGAGAAATCTAACAACTATGTCATCCTATTCTAACCACCTGTATGGACTTGTGTTCTCACTTTTCATACATTATGTTTTAAGGGAATGAAAGAGAGCTTATTCTGGACCATTTTGAGTGAACAAAGAGTTAGATTACGCTAAATGTTATGTTCCAACATAGAAGCGGTGTCACAGGGACTTTATAGTTTTATATAACAAAGAATGTTACAAGTTAAGCCAACTTTAAAATCCCTTTGCGGGTATACTACAGAGATGCCCCATAACTCTTTGGTTGCAAATTTCTGTAAAGGTTTATGTTTATTGAAAAGAAAAGTTTCCTTGATGGGATGTGAAAACTACACTTATCAACCAAGTTTATGGTTTCTTATCCAAGCCAGAAGCACCGGGCAAAGGGCTATTCCCACCCAAGATGAGGTGAGAGCCTCTACAACAATCAGCACACTGTACTTACTGTGGGTGATACTGAAAACCGAAGCATTTTTATTACCATTAGTCTTTCTTACCAGATTTACTCTAGTGGATAATAGTGAATTCAGATTTAAATAATATTTTTAGATTGTGTTTACCTTTTACTACTATTTTTGTTAAGCTTAAAAGTATGAAGCTGAATAAATAGGTACTTGTAAAATTTCAAATTATATTTTATTCATTTGTACAGTTTTGTAAACCAAACACAGAAAACGTATGCCAACTTTTAAATTCATTTATCACCCCAAAATTGTATATCATTATGTTCTTAGCAAATATTCAAAATCCTAGTCCTGAAGGTCTTTTGTGTTGTTAAGAATTTTCTTATTATGCCATAGAACCTCACCAGCCTTGACAAAAGTATAGAATAACACTTATTACTGCTTCATTGAGTTAAATTAGCTACATGGAGGGTTGCTGTATAAAGAGACTTTAGAGAATCAATATTGAGGAAATTCAGATAACAAAGTAAGATCTGGAATATGGAAGCCCTTCTCAAATATGTTTATTCTTCTCTGTTTTTTTAGTGGTTTAATACCTGCACAGTAAATGTAAAGAAAAGGTGAATGCAGGAAGATAATATCAGCTAGCAATATAGAATTTTGCTATGCTCCACAAGACCTGGGTGATGGAAATTGACTATTTATAACTTTTCCACATTAAAAGAAACAGCACTGGGTTGAGGCTAAAACTGAAAACATAAAAAACTTTCCAGAAAAATAGATGTCATGAGGATTTTATAGCTAAAGGTGCAACATAAATCTTCTAGAAACCATTCTGATCAGAAACAGTTACCGGAGGAAGCTTTATTAGTGCTCATCGTAAAATAAAGCAGAGGAGAACAAAACACTTTGAAATGACTTTGGAAGAAAAAAAAAAGTATCACAGTATCAACCGAAACAAGCATTTTAATATACAAAAAAAGGGTTGTATTTTGCACAATGCAGTTGCATCTATTTGCTAGGTAGTTATAAATTCATGTTTTGCTATGATATTATTCAAGCAGCTTATAACCATCACAAATGAATGTCAATCTCTACAGAAAAGGAAGGTAAAGTAAAATACATTTACAATATATTACCCTTATCTGCCACAGAACAGATGATCAGTAATAAATTTGATGAATAATGAACATAAAAATTTTAGACTATTACATGCTGATATATGATTAAAACTTCATGCTGAAAATATACTATTTATCATACAATAAATATCCTCAAAGTACTCCTATACTTTCACAGTGCTCCATATCCTATGTTAGTAAATCTTATGATAATCTTTTGATCTGTAATCTCAATTAAAATAACCAACAGCAAAAATACTTCATCTAAAGCAGCCACTCTTTTTATAGGCTATCTTTCTTCTCCATCAACTCTGTCAGTTTCATCAAAAATTAAGAGCTTATAGTATTTGCTTATAAATCCAGTCTAAAGAAACCACCAAAGATCACCATCATCTTTGTTCTGATGATTTTAATAGCTCAAAAAATACCTCATCTTCTGTACTTTCCAGAATTCAGATAATGTGAGACAGACAGACAGACAGACAGACAGACAGACAGACAGACACACACACACACACACACACACACACACACACACACACACACACACCAGTTTAAAATACCCATGTGCTTCCATGGAGCCAAAAGTGAAAATTTGGTGCTTACAGAGTTTAGTTCTGATTCTCTACCCTTATTCCTTATACTACATCTCTGGTGCTGCCTACATATAAGTTTTCCTTCTTTGAGCATTTAAATACACAGTAGTTTTCCATTTTCAAGTCTTTATACAAGAATCTGTCTCAGAACAGAATGCTTGTCCAGAGACTGGCATAGTTGATCATCTTAATGAGCTGAGTCATATCCTAATGTCATTCATCAGAAACTTTCTCTGACCATCCACACTAAACAGAGGTCACAAAAGCCATTCTGAGTCGAACTACTTTTTTTGTTTGCCAACATCTTCTCTCTTGGGTACGTTTTTGCCAATATTCTAATAGAAGTTGTTTCTACAAACAGTGATTCTCTTAAAATTTGTTTTCTTCTTTGCCCTTCTTTTCAATGTCCTTGGTGTCATTGTCATTCTATTCTTCTTTTTCTCCTCCTTCTCACACTTTTCTCTCCTCTTCGATCTTCTTTCTTCCTCCATTTCCCCTCTTTTTCCTCATCTTCACTTTTTGTGAAACAAATTCTCTTTAAGAATGCCAGGTTGCCTGTTAAACACAGAAGTGGATGCTCACAGTCAGCTATTAGTTGGAACACAGGACTCCCAAGGTAGGAGCTAGAGAAAGTACCCAAGGAGCGGAAGGGGTCTTCAACCCTCTAGGTGGAAGAATAACATGAACTAACTAGTTCCCCCTGCGCTCATGTCTCTAGCTGCATATATGGAAGGAGATGGCCGAGTTGGCCNTGCCTGTTAAACACAGAAGTGGATGCTCACAGTCAGCTATTAGTTGGAACACAGGACTCCCAAGGTAGGAGCTAGAGAAAGTACCCAAGGAGCGGAAGGGGTCTTCAACCCTCTAGGTGGAAGAATAACATGAACTAACTAGTTCCCCCTGCGCTCATGTCTCTAGCTGCATATATGGAAGGAGATGGCCGAGTTGGCCATCATTAGGAGGAGAGGCCCCTTGGTCATACAGACTCTATATGCCCCAGAACAGGGGAATGCCAGGGCCATTACGTGGGAGGGGGTGGGTAGGGGAGCAGGGCGGGGATGCGGGAGGGTAAGGGAAAATTTCTGAATAACATGTGAAATGTAAATGAAGAAAATATCTAATAAAGAGAAAAAAAATTCATAAATATTTACTGTCTTCATCATTTCTAAATAAAATAAAATAGTAAGACATAAAAAAAAAAAAAAAAGAATGCCAGGCTGGCCATGAATTCATAATTCTCTTCTCTGTATTCTGAATGCTGACATGACAGACATGTTGCATTGTGCACAATATTTTTAATAAATTTAATTTTTTTTGAAATTACAATCTGACTTTTAAAAAAATATTAACTGTTAACATGTTTAGTTTTAACCTTATCACTTATTTTAATGGTACACATTGGAGGAGGAGATACAAAAATATTGGCCTCTCATCCGCTTGCCCTGTACAAAGTTCAAATCCTACAATCAAAATCCAAGTCACATGATTTTTCCTGCTTAGCCATGATCTCAAGCTCAATAAAAATTTGGCTTCATTCATACTTCTCCTCCCAGTTCTAACCTTCCATATCCTCTCTACCCCAAAATCAACTTCCGGCTGCTTCCCAACAGGGAAAAAAAAAAAAAGCAAGCTTCCCAGGGATATCAACGAAAAATGGTATATTATGCTGCAATAAAACTAGGTACATCCTCTCGTATTAAGGCTGGACTAGGCAATCTAGTAGGAAGTAAGAGGTCTCAAATGCAGGGAGAAGAGTCAGAGCAGTTCTTGATCCTACTGCCAGTATCCCATAAGAACAACAAGATACATAGCCATAACACATGTGCAGATGACCTAGGTCAGAGCCATACTGGATAACTGACTATTGGTTTGGTCTCTGTGAGTACCTGTGAGCCCTGGTTAGTTTATTCTGTAGGTTTTCTTGTGGTGCCCTTGACCCTCCTTGCTCTTGCTATCTTTCCTCCCCTTCATCTGTAGATTTCCCCAGTGCTGTCTATTCTCCCCCTGCTTCTATGAGGATGCTCGCCCACCTGACCAGTTCTTCTTCCCTCTCCTGACATTCCCCTACACTGATATCAAGCATTCGCAGACCTAAGGGCCACTCCTCCTATTGATGTCCCACAAAACCATCCTCGGCTATATAAGTAATTGGAGCCATGGGTCTCCTGTGTACTCTTTGGTTGGTGGTTTAGTCCCTGGGAGCTCTGGGGGTTCTGGTTTGTTGATATTGTTGCTCTTTGTGGGGTTGCAAACCCCTTCACCTCCTTAAGTCCTTTCCCTAACTCCTCCATTGGAGTCCCCGTGCTTAATCCAATGGTTGGCTGCCAGTATCCACATCAGTATTTGTCAAGCTCTGGCAGATCCTCTCAGGAGACAGCTATATCAGGCTCCCATATACAGGCAGCAAACCCAGACACTATTGCTGATTCCAAGAAGTTCTTGCTGACAGTAGCAAGTACTCTTAACTGTTTAGTCAACTCCATAGCCCTGACCTGGAATTCATTTACTGAAAATTTAGCATAAAATTCCATTCACATCATATTAGATTACCGTACGAGGTTAACTTTGTAATTTACACTAAAAGAAAGGATAGATGAGGTAGTTTAGTAATATGTGTTATATTGTAGTATGTTAATTAATTTCGAGACAGTATCTCAGTAAATACTCACAAAGATCTTGTTTCTGCATCCCAAAGACTGCATACAGCCAGAAATATCTTTCCTAAAGGCATGTAATTTAAACCCATGTATCAGTTCATTAAATTCAACGTGAGAGTTGGCTTACTGTAATAATTTTAACTCAATAATATGACCATAAAATTGAAGAGCAGGTACTAATCTTTATCTATGCTGAATAACCTACTTCATATATTTTTTAAACAATTATTAATGAAAGTAGACTTTTAAACACTTTTTACACTTTTTACAACCCTGTTGTTGATTAATATTTATTGCTATAATAAATTAAAAGGACAACTATTTAAATCCATGTGCAATTTCAATGAGACTTAGTTTCCACTTTTGTACCTGAGAGTAAATTTTATGGCAGGCAGAAATGGTGACCTACATGGGCATTATTGGACATGTAAAAATTATGAATTTTAATTTTGGAGAATGTTTAGCTTTTACTAAATTATGAAATTAATAATAATAAAGATTATGATTATTTGGTCTGTGATGTAGAAACTCAATCCTAACTAAAATGACAACATTCTACATCCTATGTAGTGCTGTTCTCTACTAAAACAATTTCTCTCTTGAAATTCAGAATTTTTCCTGTTAAAAGAAAAGAAACTCAAATTTTAAAGTGCATTGCATTGATTCTACCATTTAGCAGTTATTTTCTGAGAGTCAACTGCAAGTCAAGTGCCATTCATCCGGAGGCCTGAATATACAAAGCAAATTTATAGTATCAAAATTTCTAAAATACTACATCCTATTGAAAGTGATATATACAATGAGAGTCAAATATTACCACAAACGCGCATAACAGATCATTGGAGAAGATAAATATAGGTATATTTTGCAATTTAGTTGGAAGACAGTTACGATGATTATGAATATTAGCATGAGAACTTTTATTTGAAAACATTGACAGCAACCATTTGAAAAGCTGAAATATAGTGCTCAAACATCATTTATGATCAATGAATTATAAAGTGTAGTGTAAAAACAGAAAGAAAACAAAACATACATTTTAATTGAAATATAATAAAAAGATACAAATATTTGTAGTTTTGTAGTGAATATTCTAAGTTTGTAAAATTCTCAGTATTTTAACTATGTAATGCAAACCATAAGAAGGCTTCTTTGGGCCATGTTTTCTATACAGTAAAAATAATCTGATAGAACAGTTGGTGACTGTCCCCTTGACTGTATACCACCATCTTAGAGAAGCCAGCGAGCCAAACAGCTGCTGCGAATTGGCTATTCTGAAGTGACCAGTCTCCTCATGATTAGCAATTTTAGGGGAATTGTTAGGGCCATATGAAAACTGCACTGGTTTTTTCCACCACTGATGCATCCAGGCCCTGTCTCCTTCCTCCAGGACCTTTCTCTCAACTGCTTCAGTGAATCTCAACTCAAGCTACACAGGAGTCTTCTCGTTTAGCACCTTAGCACAGGGGGATCGTGTTCACGCCACACCCAAACCATTATAAATAGTAATCCTTGAGCAGTTAAACAAAACCCCAAAATTAAAAATCAGTAATGTAATTATTATAATAAATAGATGATATATGCTAAAAGGAGATATATACATAAAAATGGAGGTTTCTTAGTCACTGAATAAACAAAAAAAGGAGAAAATATTACAAAATTAAAATGACAAGACTGATCACATTTAATGAAGTCTCATCATAGGTTTAACTGGTGAAAAACAGAGATCAAGAAATTTAGTTATTAATCATGTAAATTTTTATGTATATTTGAAAATATATTATACAATGAATGAGCAGAATTATTAGAATAAGTTCTTGTGTATATTATTATTAAGAAAGGATGCCAATCTGTATTTCATGATAGTGTGAAATTACCTATATAGCCCTATTTGGACTTCAAATATTCATTAATATTTTAGTTTCAGCTTCCCATTAGTTGAGATTACAGATCTGAGTGACCACTGCAGATGTACATGTTCATTTCAGATATCAGTGATTAAAAGTAAATCTTGTAGCAGAATTATATAGCTCATATATCATGACAATTAGTACATCATAGTCAAGTGGCATAGACAAAAACAAATGAATATGAAATAGAAACCAGTTTGTGATTAGCAGTAACTAATTTAGATATCAAATTAAAGGACATAAATTTTATTACAAATTCAATATAATTTTGTTTATAAGTCAGTGGAAAATAATAGCCAATTTATGTAATATTTATACCTAAATGATACTGAATAATGTACTGTTCAGGAGTTAGAAATTTGTGTATGGACAAAATGAGATAGTTATATTACATGTAAGAAAATATACATTATTATCATATTGAACAGCCCGTCTTATTATGCTATTGAGAGTAAAACTGATTTTTTTCCTCACTGTCTTCAAGCCTTGATGTAGAATGCATATGCCATTCTTTTGTCAGGGTTTCTGTGATCTTGATGCCATGACAACCCAGATACTTCAACCTTTCAATATGTGCTAAAGATCAGCCATATTTTAGGAATCCTTAAGTCCTTCACTGCCAGACGGTGATTGCTGGGGTTGTTGCCTCACGAACGACAAAGCTCAAGGGGTCTCAGTCTCTCCAGTGCACAGGCAGTAACTGCTGAACTATTCAGTCTGTATCATGGAAGCCAATGGAATGATTTCTTATTTTAACAATATTAACTCTATCAATTCATTTCCTTTCGAGGACCCAGGCTTCTTCAACATCCTCAAAGATAATAATAAATGATAAATAATAATGGCAAGCTAAGGAGAATGAATAAACTGTAAAAATTTAAGCTTATGACAAAAGCTTGCTTTCAGGACAGAAAATTATTTTTCTCCATGATTAATTAAACTATTATACTATGTACAAGTGTATTTTGTAGTAAGAATGCTTACCAGTGCTTGCTACTATTAAATTAAAAGCAAATAAGCAAACATTTTAAAAAATAAGCATGTTACTGATAAAAAATAATGCCTTATTTAATGTTATATTGTAGAGGAAAACAACTTTAATATCTTATTACTTTATTCTGGTTAAATAAGAAATGTAGTATTCAATAGAATAATTTTAGAATAATTAGAAGGGGTTGAGGACTTAGCTCAGTGGTAGAGCACTTGCCTGGCAAGCACAAGGCCCTGGGTTCAGTCCTCAGCTCTGGGAAAAAAAAAAAAAAAAGCAAAAAACAAAAAAACAAAAAACAAAAAAAAAACAAAAAATGAAAATAGAGACAGGAAAGGAGTAAATCAGGAAGACTGAGCACACATTAAATCAAAGCATGGTTTAGAATTTTCTTTATTCTAATGAGTTCAGGAGAAGTCTTCAAATGAAAGCTAGATTATCTCATTTTATGGTGGGGAACAGTAATAATGGGACAGTGACTCAAGGTAGTATATTCCAATAGTGACAAACATATTAAAACTAAAACCCCACATTCTATGTCTATGCTGTTAGTCCTGCTGAAGTTCACAGTACAAGTAAGAAAAGGGGACCACATTATCCAGGTAACAATGGAACTGTGGGTAGAGATATTTGTAAATTTTTAATGTAGTTGGCACCAACCCTATTTTTGTTCTGTGTGTTTCCTCTTGAATTATTTAATTGGATCTTCAGCTGCATAGGATTTTACTTTTCTGAGAGCCCTCTTATCAATTGTTGAACTCAACAAATTGGAATCTGGATTAGAAATCAGGTTCTAAGTTGTCCCTCCATGTAGAAATTCAGTAGTTGTAAAGTGAACCATTTGAATGAACATTTATGTGAAATTCCTAAATTTACTTTTTAAGTAGAATTTTCTTCATATGAACAGAAGAACAATCCTTGAAGAAATACTGAACATGTAAATATTTTATTAAATTTATTTAACATGTTCTAATATAATGCTATTTTGACTGATTTATCAGTAGATTAGAACAACAGGGTATAAGTTTAAAAACATTGTTCAAAGAATGAAAGAAAATATTAACCTACATTACATATAACAACTTTAATTTAAATATTCTCAAACACTTAGCTAGAAGAAATTACATGGTTGAAGTATAAAGTCATTGAAAACCTCAATTATGGAGGACTACATCAATAGTCACTTGTAAATATTATTTTTGATGAAAAATGTCTAGTTGAGATCGTTTGCTTTAAATTCTCTTTTTTTTTTTTTTTNTTGTATAGAGAAAGGCCATTGATTTGTTTGAGTTGATTCTATATCCAGCTACTGCACTAAAGCTGTTTATCAGGTTTAGGAGTTCTCTGGTGGAGTTTTTGGGGTCACTTATATATACTATCATGTCATCTGCAAATAGCGATAGTTTGAGTTCTTCCTTTCCAATTTGTATCCCCTTGACCTCCTTTTGTTGTCGAATTGCTCTGGCTAGGACTTCAAGTACTATATTGAATAGGTAGGGAGAAAGTGGGAAATTCTCTTTAGAATTTGAAGCATGTATAAATGCATGCCAGTCTATATTTCTACATATGGTAGTGCATGCTATTAAATGAAACTGAACTAATTTCAAATGGAATCCACTAAAGAGAATTGACAGGCAGGCAGGCAGGTTGGAAAGTATCTGCCCATACATAACTCAGCTGGCATTGAAATGAAAAATTCTCCCCTTGGCAGATGAACAGCCTGGAGCTTGTTGTGTTTGTCATGGTGGGTGAAGGCTTTTTCTAGCATGCTGTAATAAGTTTTGCACAGCAATGGCAAAAGATGGATTTAATATTTCACATGAGCCCAGAGCATTGCCCATGTTTTAAAGATTTAGAGAATTTTCTACAATATATTCACAAGATTATTTTTTTTCTTTTTCCCTGATAATATTTCATATAATATGTTTGAAGAAAGTATAATGTTTATGAAACTTTATTGTAAACAGTTTAAACTGCCCATGGGGGGGATAAAAATCAAGTACGAGTTGGTAAGAAAGGTGAGATATTAGCTCTTCACGACACACCAAGCACAAATATGACTAAGATAAGACCCAGTTAGAAATTCTCACACCCCACCTTCAAACTTACTCTATTCCATAAAGGGAATTGTTCTCTAGGGGCATCTACTGAAAGCATGTACAAAAGAAATGAGATTAGTTTTATTAATTTACTTCCTTCACAACCGAATAGCCATAGCTTTATTCCTTCATTCCCCTTGGCACTACTTTGCTCCTTCCTTTAATAACAGTAAATGCGAAAAATCAGGGTTTGTTTTATTCAGCTCATTTCACTGGGAGTTGCTTCAAGGAAGATGAGATTTGAAGCCATTCACCATAATATATAGGATATCTGGATTCACTTTACTGATGGTGCCTACAACTGAAAATGGCTCACTATGGGGTGTCCTTTATTGGAGCTTTATGTCCTGAACTCCTGACTCCCTGTGAGAGGCACTAAGAAATGTTTTGAGTGGATTGTTAAGATATGTAACTGATGTTTCTTTAAGTTATTTTTTTTAATATATGTAATAAGAGTGTGTTTTCAACTATCACTAGAGGAATGGAAATTGTAATATTTGGGTTTTGCAGTATATACATGAACATTTTTTTTTTTTTTACCAAATAACAAATTTGAGTTTAACCTAAATACTCATATTGTCACTCCTCAATCTACTTTAAAATTTTTCCAATGTAGATATTGAGAATTAACTGATAAATTTTTCAACTGGTCACATTGCATTGTTCAAGGCATTAATTCATGTGTCATAGTATATTGTGAGCCATTAACAATGACAAACAGAGCACGCACACACACTATATATATATATATATATATATATATATATATATATATATATANGTGTGTGTGTGTGTGTGTGTGTGTGTGTGTGTGTGTGTGTGTGTCATTTTTGGAGGAAACAGCAAAGCAATGTAGTAAATGTTGAGATAATCTTTATATTAAAATATTAGTAATATACACTTATATGAAGCAATATTTAAGCTATCATTTATATTCAAGCTCCTCCATATTATAAAATTCAATATTCTTTTATGTAGTACTATTACCATAATTGTGTGTAAGGCCTAAATTAGAACCTATATTGCCACATACCAAAAGCAATAATTATCGAAGTCTAAAGGTAATACAATACATATCTGTTTTTATTCACTAAGAATGCCTAATATATATATATATATATATATACACTATGTGATTCTAACTTTTAAATTGTTTCCATATAGGCCATAAGTGCAATTTACAAGTATGTTACTTTGTTCTGGGATACACTTGCTTTAAAATAAAACTAAGGGAGGCAGAAATTCACTCTTTTATTTCTTAGAATTCAAGGGGGAAAACTATTATTCATGGTTTGAAAATGATGACAGCCCGAGTGGGCAGCTGGTGGTCATACGGCATCTGCAGTCCTGAATAAAGAGAGTAAACAGGAAGTGAAATATAAATGACGAAAATATCTAATAAAAAAAATTAGTAGCCTGGTTCTCTCTTGAAAGATAAAGCTACCATACAAAGCTTACTTTTAAATGAGAGAAAATAAACACATATATAAAATTTTTGATATTTTTGGAATAGCTGCACTTAATAAGGCAATATAGTAATAAGGCTTTTTATAACACAGTGCTGTGGGAATATTGGTTAGCATGGTGCAGAGAAGCATCTTCTGTTTGTCTTTTTATTGCTGACCAACATTGCCAGCTTGCAGTTCAGGTTCATCAACCTCATCAGAAGGTCGCTTTTTGGGGGAGCATCACATTTGATTCTGTTTCAAGTTACGGATTTTCTGTTTCTCTGACGTATCATATGAAGACCAAAGAATCTTGCATCTTCCTGCATGCTCCAGGATCATGTTTACATGATTGAGTACCTGGATATTACCTTTGATGGGTTCTTTGATTTCTTAAGAGAACAGGGGTCCTACAGGCTCAGGGGTTTCATGTGGCTCCTGGCTTCATCTTTCCTTGTGCCTTTCTATGGGTCTCTGCATTGGGCACCCCTTTTCTTTCACACTGTGGTGTTACTACTCTATTACAGGTCCCTATTTTGTCAAACACAGAATTTATGTTTTTCTGTCCTGCTGATGGTTCCAAGGTGATTTTGAAGAAGAAGGCAATACAAATATACAAATCAGAAAAAAAAAAAAAAAAAAAAAAAAAAAAAAAAAAAAAAAAAAAAAAAAAAAAAAAAAAAAAAAAAAAAAAAAAAAAAAAAAAGGTAGTGAGTCACAGCAATGACTCAGCAAGACTCTACAACCAAAAAGATCTCACAACTTCCCTCCCAGGAGTCTACATTAACATTTCACATTCAAATCACAACTCTGCAATTAGATCAAATAGTGGAGAAAAATACAGCTTAATAATTCCTCTAATTCTTAGAAATAAATAATGCAATGTTAAAGGAATCATGGACCAAAAATCAATAAATTAATTCATTGAATATTTTCTGCTTAATAATTGGGAATCTGGCAACTTATCAATAGTCTGGGAAGTTTAAGAAGAAAAATATAAGAAATATACTACAGTTACCAATAAACATTTAGGTGCTCTTAACAGATTAACAAAATAAAAAGTTTAAAAGAAGTGGTAGAAATTGTATCAAAATTGATAAGAGAACTGCTGCATATTTGCATGTTAAATTATGTGTGGCTTTAAGTATTTGTGATAATAGTAACTTAGCTCCTTTCTTTTTTTGGTAACTGTTTTCTTTAGTACACTGTCATTTTCTGCTTTCTACTGCTGAGAAAAAGCAATGACCAAAAGCAACTTAAGAAGAAAACGTAAATTAGTCTAATTTCTCCCAGATGATAATACAAGGTGGGAAGCCAAAGCAGGGAATTGGGAAGAGTGAGAACAGGGAGGTGAGAACAGGGAGGTGAGAACTGGGGCAAAGCAGGAAGGTACACTGCTTACTTACATGTTCTCTCAGGGTTTACTCAGCTTGTTTGCTTGTTTGCTTGTTTGTTTGTTTGTTTGTTTGTTTTGTATTATCCAGAACAACCTGCTCAGGACTGTTACTGTCAAAAATTGGCTGGGACCTCGTACATCAATCAGTAACCAATAAAGTACTTGACAGACTTGTCTATAGAGCAATCTGAAGGACGGGTTTTTTTTTGCATCTCATGTCAGATCTTTCCAGATAACCCTTTCTTGCATTGACGGCCAAACAAACAAACAAACCTAACCAGTGCATATTTTTATCATAATGAATTCATAATACTAAAAACTAAATTAACTTTACTTTATTTTTATTAGAACTGAGCATAAATAAAATGAAATAATAAAAGTTTATTATGTGTACATTTATATGATGCATTTGTGCCCCATGTAAGAAGGCATTGGGTTAGTGTTATAGTATATATGATACATAAAAGTTCCAATGTGTGTGAACAAACCTTATGTGTCCAGACATCTGTCCCATGTAGGAAGGCATTGGGTTAGTGTTAGGTTTTCCAACATAACTCTCCTGTTTTTTCACCGTGGCAAGGCTGAATCTATCAGGCAAGCCAAAAGCTTATGAATATGACTTCTAATTAGCAAACTTGGTACAGGGATCCTTGATTTATCTTTCCAAGTGCTCAAACTACTCTGAGATTCGAAGTGGGTTCTGACCTTCAGCCTGCATACTTGCACAACAAAAAAAAAATGTATTCTCTGAGTTATCTCCTTAGACTAGAAAGATTTAAATTCAATAAAAATCCCTAACATTGTAGAGCTTTCTGTTTTCTAATACCATATATCATGTAATAATTGTATGTAATTATTAAACTCCAGAATTTATAGTTCTAGTAAGTATAAACTACCATTTCTAACAGTAACACAGCTAAGTGGATTCACTTAGGAAAATAAAATTATTCAAAATGTTAAAAAAAAATTATTTCTCTGTAAAACTCAGCAACCTGAAATCATTATATGATCAGGATGATAAAATTGTAGAATGATTGAAAAACAATTCAAACCATAAATTACCTCAAAAATGCTCTGTTATTTCAATTTGTGTTAGAAGCCCGTGTTATAAAACTAAAGCAAAAGGTGGCTTCAGTTTAACATCAGAGTAGATTAAAATACAACTTGTTTATGAAATTGAATTGAAGCAGAGATGAACTAAACAGATTGCTTGGAAACTATTCAAGTACAAATCTGTTCTTTTTTTCAGACCTACTGAAATATGAGCTGATGTTAAGAAACAGGTTTGAGATATTTACTCTGCCATTTACAGCAAATCACCTTAAATACTGCAAGGACTACTTGAAGAATATTTATGAAAATCTCTTGTTCACTGATACAGAACACAGTAAATTTTCATATTAAACAGTAGCTTAAAATCTTATTAAAGATAACTGAATTTTGAAAGAAAATATGAACCAGTCTAGGCTGCAAAATCCCATGCAATTTTATTTCTTTCAGGCAGATACAGTATGTATTTAAGGTTGTGTCCTCTTTATCTTTGTGATGAGTTATTGGCTTTCTACATCCAGGACTTAATTCCGTCCTCATCACCCTCTCATTTCTGGTGAAATTGTATGTCCTTTGTTTTCAATTCAGTATTTTACTCTAGGGCATATTAAGGTTACATTTGAGAAATGCTGTCCTGCTTTGATGTAAATCATTGTAATCCCCCAGAAAACTCCATGTGTCTTGTATTCCCATGTTACCAGCCTTCTTTGAATTAAGAATTGTTACGCCTTTCAGTTGAAACTGATTTGGATATTCAGCCTGCTTTGAGTAAACTCAC
Source organism: Mus minutoides (assembly GCA_902729485.2). Classification (NCBI taxonomy): domain Eukaryota; kingdom Metazoa; phylum Chordata; class Mammalia; order Rodentia; family Muridae; genus Mus; species Mus minutoides. The sequence continues at coordinate 199,804 of LR753562.1, forward strand.
CCATTTACATTAGACATTTATATAACTAACTTCTCACTGTAGAGTTGTAGAAACATGCGAAGGAGGGTGTAGTGTCGCAGCATGAGCTCTATAAAGACTCAGGTACAACACTGAGTTCCTGAAAGTAGCTGTTTCTTCTTGAAGATGGTCATACAAAATCATTACACTGTGCCTATCTCTGTGTTCTTGGCCCATTTGTTCACATCTCAAATCACATCTAGATTCTTCTTGCACTAGCAAATAAAAATTTCTGTGTTTTACTTCTATTATGTTCTGCCAAAACAATGATTAATCTAAACTTTTATAGTGTTCCTTATTTATCCATTTTTCCTTCTCCAACTGGGACTAGCCAAGTCTCTAGTTCATGCCAAATGGGAAAATGATATCATACCAAATAACATCATTTGATATTTTTCAATTTTTTCTCATGATCCTAAGTGAAGGCAGCTACATGAGGCCATCCAACTTGATTTGTATTCCATAATTTAAGTGAATTATTCTATGATTTGTTTTCTTTGTAGACCATGATCAAATCTTTACTTTTTTTTGCATGAAGGCAATAGGGCACACAGTCCTTGTTTATTACAGAAAGAATATTCCCCTTACTGACTCAAAAATTTCTTTTAGTAAATATAACTCAGACATCACTCTTTACATTAAAGTTACAAGAATATTAATAGGTAGTAATTGACAAAGACAGCATTTATTAAGTTAAGAGACTTTAAAACATTGCTTATATCAAAAAGAGGTATGGAAATATTTGGTTATGAAATATTTTAATTCAAATAAAGTTTCTTTCATTTACCTGTTCCATATATAAACCACCAACATTTGATTTGCCTATCTATAGTCAGTCTAAGTGACCTAACACTATATATTTCATGGATATTGTTGCTTTTAAATCCTTATAGTATAGGATTTTTTCAAGTTATATTAAGGTAAAGATCACATCAATCTGTAATATCCCTTTTAGTCCATACAATTTCACTAGGTTTAAGATGCTTGCATAAATGAAAATATCACTAACTCTAGGATGAATTTTGCCTCAGAGCAAAATTAAAGAATCTTTGCATTCCCTCTAAATACATTTTTAAACAAAATTAACTAAATTTAATTAGGTGCATTGGTTTATCTGTGTGAGCATCTGTACAAATTAGTGCAGGTTCCCATAGAGGAAAGAAGATTGTATATTAGATGCCCTGAAACTGGAAACATGGTCAATTGTGAGATGTCAGGTGTAGATGCTGGGAAGTAAATTCAAGTCTCATCCAGAGGCAGTGAGTATTGTTGGAGTGTAATATATCTGAACCGTGGCATCTAAAGTCCATCTCCTTTCCTAAAACTATTCCTCCTTAATAAGACATTGCATTTAGGTGACCATTGACTTTAATTCTGGCACTACATTTTTTTTTCACCCTCTTGAGTTTTACTTAAAGTGTACTATTTACAATTTGATATATTTGTTTCTCTTAAGATTCATGCATCAATGGCTACTTTTTTTCCATTGTAGGATATTACACAGTACAGAACTGATTTGATTGGTAGATACATTTGACTATTGGCAAAAATTTGAATCTGTTGTTATATATTTATTTTATGTTGGTGTTACAAATACTGTTTCTATAAACATTCATGTTACTGAGTCAATGCAAATTTTCATGATATTCTTCTGTTGGGAAATCATCTAGGGGAGGAAGGACTGGTTGATTTCAATCACAGATGAAACTTCATATTCTGCAGTACTTGTGTTTTCTGAACAGGCTTGACTTGCTACCACCCAATTAGTAACATATGAACAACTCCTCCCATTTGTTCTGCATTCCTACCAACATTTGGTTTTATTTGGGCATTGAAATCGGACTAGAATACTATATTACTTTTGTTTTCATTTGCATTGCTAACAATTATGTAGTTAAAACACCTATGTGTGTGCTTATTAGCAGTCTGAAGGGCTTTCTTGAGAAAAGATCTGTTTAAAGTTTTGCCAGGCTTTAGAGAAGCATTTGCTTAAGCTTGAGGGAATATTGTTCATTGACGATTTGGAATTAACAGTGGAAAAGCCCATGTTTTGCAGGGCACATTGCCACACTTATGGTATGCTTTAGGAAATATATAGAGTCATTCTGAAACATAGAAGTCAAAGACATATTTATTTTCAAAATAATAAAACAAACAAACAAAATTGGCCCAGATATTAATGATACTGCTACAGAGAGGACAAGTCAGAAATAAACTCTAATCAAATAGACACACAGTGTCTTCCGTAAGTCTTGTTGCCTTTTAATTAACAATGAACTTAAAAATTGTTTCTAATTACTCATCAACAACAAGTTAAACACTGGCTTGATGCTTCTTCCAGTTCAGTGATTTTTGAAAAATCTCAAACTTAGACAATGCCTTGTGCTATAAATTCTGTGTAGGCTATAGTTTCTTTAATGACTTCTCACACACATGCACTGAATCTTACTCTTCTGGGTGCTTCTGAGATGAATGCTTTGGCAGGTAAGCTAGTATTTTGTTATGCACAGAATCCCCTATAGTACTTTAGATAGCTGCTAACTAGGCCTTCCTAAGCATCTATAAGCATTTCCCCAAGTTACAGAAGTCACATTAGGCTCAAATTGCCTTATTGTATCTTGTACTGTAGCCTTGACTTTTCCTAATGTATTGCTGTGCACTGATCTTGAGATGTATTAGCCTTCATAATTGTGCTAGGATCAATTCTTTAAAATAAAATAGGCCTACCTAATCTAAATATCATCTATATTATATCTATGTAGCTATATACCTATAAATAGTATATATAGAGCCAGGCGTGTGGCGTATGCCTTTAGTACCAGCACTTGGGAAGCAGAGGCAGGCGGATTTCTGAGTTTGAGGCCAGCCTGGTCTACAAAGTGTGTTCCAGGACAGCCAGGGCTATACAGAGAAACCCTGTCTCAAAAAACAACAACAACAGAAAATAGTATATATAAATTATTTATCTTTCTGTCTCTCTGTCTATCATCTATCTATCATCTATTGGTCTGCCAATCTTTCGTTCTCCTTTTCTATCTATGGATTATTTGTTCTTTATCATTTTGCTGGGATTAAAGGTATGTACCATTGCATTGCAATATATATATGACAATTAAAGGAGCTAATTTTTCCAATTTTTTATTAGATATTTTCTTAATTTACAATTCAAATGCTATTCCGAAAGTCCCCTCCCCCCTACACCCTCCCTGCTCCTCTGTCCAACCACTCCCACTTCTTGGCCCTGGTGTTTCCCTGTATTGGGGCATATAATGATTACAGTACCAAGGGGCCTCTCTTCCCAATGATGACCGACTAGGCCATCTTCTGCTACATATGGAGCTAGAGACATGAGTTCTAGGGGTCCTGGTTAGTTCATATTGTTGATCCTCTTCTAGGGTGGCCGACCCCTTCAGCTCCTGGGGTTCTATCTAGTTTCTCCATTGTGGGCCCTGTGTTCCATCTTATAGATGATTATGAACATCCACTTCTGTATGATACAGCTATATCAGGGTCCCTTAAGTAGGCACTAGCTGTCCTATGCCATAGTGTCTGCGTTTAATGACTGATTATGGGATGGATCCCCCGTGGTGGGGTAGTCTCTGTATGGTTCATCCTTTCATCTTAGCTCTAAACTTTGTCTCTGTAACCCCTTTCATGGGTATTTTGTTTCCTCTTCACAGGAGGAATGAAATATCCATGAGCTGGTCTTCCTTCTTGATTTTCTTGTGTTTTGCAAATTGTAACTTGGATATTCTAAGTTTCTGGGCTAATATCCCTTTATCAGTGAGTGCATACCCAATGACTTCTTTTGTGATTGGGTTACCTCACTAAGGATTATATCCTCCAGATACATCCATTTACCCAAGAATTTCATAAATTCATTTTTTTCATAGCAGAATAGTACTCCATTGTGTAGCTGTACCACATTTTATGTATCCATTCCTCTGTTGAGGGACATCTGGGTTCTTTCCAGCTTCTGGCTATTATAAATAAGGCTGCTATGAACATAGTGGAACATGTGTCCTTTTTACCAGTTGGAACATCTTCTGGGTATACGCCCAGGAGAGGTATTGCTGGATCCTCTATGTCCAAATTTCTGAAATAACACCAGACTGACTTCCAGAGTGGTTGTACAAGCTTGCATTCCCACTAGCAATGGAGGAGTGTTCCTCTTTCTCCACATCCTCCCCAGCATCTTCTGTCCCCTGAATTTTTGATCTTAGCCATTCTGACTGGTGTGAGGTGGAATCTCAGGGTTGTTTTGATTTGTATTTCCCTGATGATTAAGGATGTTGAACATTTTTTCAGATGTTTCTCAGCCATTTGGAGTTCCTCAGTTGAGAATTCTTTGTTTAGCTCTGAACCCCATTTTTAATGGGGTTATTCGTTTTTCTGGAGTCCAGTTTCTTTAGCTCTTTGTTGATGTTGGATATTAATCCCCTATCAGATTTAGGATTGGCAAAAATCCTTTCCCAATCTGTTGGTGGCCTTTTTGTCTTGCTGACTGTGTCTTTTGCCTTACAGAAGCTTTGTAATTTCATAAGGTCCCATTTGTCAATTCTTGATCTGACCACACAGGCCATTGCTGTTCTGTTTAGGAATCTTGCCCCTGTTCCCATATCTTCGAGGGTTTTCCCAACTTTCTTCTCTATAAATTTCAGTGTCTCTGGTTTTATGTGGAGGTCTTTGATCCACTTAGACTTAAGCTTTTTACAAGGGGATAAGAATGGGTCAATTCACATTCTTCTACATGATAACCACCAGTTGTGCCAGCACCATTTGTTGAAAATGCTGTCCTTTTTCCACTGGATGTTTTTAGCTATCTTGTCAAAGATCAAGTGACCATAGGTGTGTGGATTCATTTCTGGGTCTTCAATTCTATTGCATTGATCTGTCTGTTGCTGTACCAGTACCATGCAGTTTTTATCACAATTGCTCTGTAGTACAGCTTAATGTCAGGCATGGTGATTCCCCCAGAGGTACTTTTATTGTTGAGAATAGTTCTTGCTATCCTAGGTTTTTTTATTATTCCAGATGAATTTTCAAACTGCCTTTTCTATCTCAGTGAAGAATTGAGTTGGGATTTTGATGGGGATTGCATTGAATCTGTAGATTTCTTTCAGCAGGATAGCCATTTTGACTGTATTAATCCTGCCAATCCATGAGCATGGGAGATCTTTCCATCTTCTGAGATCTTCTTCAATTTCTTTCTTCAGAGACTTGAAGGTCTTGTCATACAGGTCTTTCACTTCCTTAGTTAGAGTCAGACCAAGGTATTTTATAGTATTTGTGACTATTGTGAAAGGTGTTGTTTCCCTAATTTCTTTCTCACACTCTTATCCTTTGTGTAGAGAAAGGCCACTGATTTGTTTGAGTTAATTTTATAACCAGCTACTGCACTGAAGCTGTTTATCAGGTTTAGGAGTTCTTTGGTTGAGTTTTTGGGGTCCTGAATATATACTATCATATCATCTGCAAACAGTGATATTTTAAATTCTTCCTTTCCAATTTGTATCCCCTTGATCTCCTTTTGTTTTTGAATTGCTCTGGCTAGGACTTCAAGTACTATATTGAATAGGTAGGGAGAAAGTGGGCAGCCTTGTCCAGTCCCTGATTTTAATGGGATTGCTTCCAGCTTCTCTCCATTCAGTTTGATGTTGGCTACTGGTTTGCTGTAGATTGCTTTTATTATGTTTAGGTATGGGCCTTGGATTCCTGATCTTTCCAAGACTTTTATCATGAAAGGGTGTTGGATATTGTCAAATGCTTTTTCAGCATCTAAGGAGATGATCATGTGGTTTTTGTCCATGAGTTTGTTTATATAGCGGATTACACTGATGGATTTCTGTATATTAAACCATCCCTGCATTTCTGGGATGAAGCCTACTTGGTCATGATGGATGATCGTTTTGATGTGTTCTTGGATGTGGTTTGCGAGGATTTTATTGAGTATTTTTGCATCGATATTCATGAGGGAAATTGGTCTGAAGTTCTCTTTCTTTGTTGGATCATTGTGTGGTTTAGGTATCAGAGTAATTGTGGCTTCATAGAATATATTGGGAAAGTACCTTCTGTCTCTATTTTGTGGAATAGTTTGAGGAGAGTTGGAATTAGGTCTTCTTTGAAGGTCTGATAGAACTCTGCACTAAACCCATCTGGTCCTGGGCTTTTTTTGGTTGGGAGACTATTGATGACTGCTTCTATTTCTTGAGGGGAAATGGGCCTGTTTAGATCATTAATCTAATCCTGGCTTAACTTTGGTACCTGGTATCTGTCTAGGAAATTGTCCATTTCCTCCAGGTTTTCTAGCTTTGTTGAGTATAGCCTTTTGTAGTAGGATCCGATGATGTTTTGGATTTCCTCAGGTTCTGTTGTTATGTCTCTAAAGGAGTTAATTTTGATCAAATACTTTTGCCATCAATGTTTTATCTATTAACTTTTAACTTTACTTTTTGTTTGTTCTGTAAGAACTAAGTGAGATGTTTCAAACACCACTTATTTTTTTTTTTTTTTTCAAACATGGATAAAGGTAAGATTTTTCAGCTAAGGACATGAAGCTAGAAAAAAAAATAAACAAACACAGCCAATGAAGCAGCCTGCCTTCTACTGTGTTAGTGTATACATAATGTTTTCAGAGTTATGACCCAATAGACTAAGCAGACAAAAACAAAAACACAACTAACAAAAAACCAAAACCAACCAACCAAACAAAGAAACAAAAACCAAGTTTCCTTCTTCCATGTTTATTTTATAGGCTGCCAGCAGAAATTATGGCCTTTATTAAATGTGGATCTTCACACGTCGAAACGTCTCTATTAGAAATGGGTCTTTCCACTTAGAAAGATTTAATAAAAATTCCAACACAGATATCCCCATATCTCGAGCTCTTTGAGTTTCAGTTATTTCTAGTTATAGTCAAGTTGTCAAAGAATAGATATTACCAGCCCTTCCTTGACAAGTTGATGCACCATCATATCTTCTTAGCTCATGCTTAATTTCCAAATGAAAATAATAATTGGGTTTTAATTACATGTAAGGGAATATAACTATCTCTCAATCAACCCCAAAGCATTATAAATTTTAGAGTAGGTGTCAATGTCCTTTGTGAGATAATTTTTAGTATTGCAAACTTAAATATAATAATATTTAATATTAACTTACATCACATGATTAGATAAGAGAAAAGGAAGCACAAATACTTGTACAAACATATTCTTAAAAATATACTTACAGAAACCTTCATGTCAATTTTAATCCTCACAGCTGCAACTGGCCACATGGCCTTAGCTGATATTTATAATAACTTCTACCACACATTCTGTATTTCCTATCAACTCAATAAGAACCTCAAAAAGTCTTGGCTCTTTATAAGGAGGAGTGACCCATACCTTCGTCTCTGAAGGATCTCTCTACTCTGTCATTCTGACTGGATTAGGTTGTTGTAATTTTCCATTGATTTTAATCACAGGACATAATGAAAGAAATAGACACCTAAAATATTTCCTGCACCCATGGCATAGTCATTGAAATGACCATTGTGTAGAAGAAATCCCATTTCTCCTTGGAAATCTGAATCGATCACGCCTCCTAAAATATATTTATCCCTTTCTTAGTATGCTGGCATGAGAGCTTGAGAATTCTTAGTTGCTCTTCCATGGCTAAAAAAGTGAGCTTTCGGTTCCAGGGAATATTTGTTCATAGCCATATCAGGTATGTGGATTGCAAATGCTTGCTTTCAGTGCCATGGTTTTCTATCTATTCTGTTCTCTATGGAGTGTAGAAATTATTGTTTGAATTTAATCTAGTTAGCTATTGTTCCTTGCTTTAAACATGAAATCTAAAAGAAAAGTGTCATGGCTAGAAAAATCTGTGAACAAAGAAAACTGTCAATTTTCATATTCATTTAAGTTTTTTGTATTACTATGATTTCTGTACACATCTAGGAAGATAGAAAATAAATATACAATATTTTTTATTTTTAATTTAGTTTTTATTTTTAAATTTCTGACTTCCCAAAGGGGATTCTAAAATGCAGAAGAGATTCAGGGAAGTTCTACAAAGTCTATGAGACCACAGATGCTAGCCTAGATTGCCAAACTCAGCAAACACTTAAATCACTGTAAATGGAGAAAGAAAAGAAAATTCCATGATAAAACCAAATTTAAGCAGCATCTATCTACAAATCCAGTCCTCCAGATGGCACTAGAAGGAAAATTGCAATGTGAAGATGTTAACCGCAACCCCCAGGAAACACAAGGAAGAAGTAATCTCAGAAAAGGAAATTAAAGAGGAAAAGATACACCACAACCTTTCCTTGATAAATTATAATTATCTTTTCTTTTTAAAATCTATGTTATTAAAATTAAAATTACCTAAATAAGCATCATTGCCTTCCCTTTAAATATTGGATGACATACCAATAGAGCTCATGCAATTTCCCAAATATGGAACTATGGGTTTTTTTTTTATTTAATTTTATATGTAATTCATTTTTACACTCCATATTCCATTCCCCACCCCTCCTCTCCCACCCTCCAACTGCTCCACATCCCATACCTCCTCCCCAAGGCACCCGTCTCCATACGAATGTCCCTACCCACACCCCATCTGATCCCTAAACTCCTTGGGGCCTCCAGTCTCTTGAGGATTAGGCGCATCATCTCTGAATGAACCTGGAAGTCCTCTACTGCATGTGTGTTGGGGGCCTCATATCAGCTGGTGTATGCTGTCTGTTTGGTGGTCTAGTGTGTGAAAGATCTCGAGAGTCAAGATTAATTAAGACTACGGGTCCATCTACAGGATCACCCTTCTCCTCAAATTCTTTCAGCCTTCCCTAATTGAACAACAGGAGTCAGCTGTTTCTGTCCCCTGGCTCAGTGCAAATATCTGCATCTGACTCTTTCAGCTGCTTGTTGGGTCTTTTGGAAGGCAGTCATGATAGATCCCTTTTTGTGAGTGCTCCATAGCCTCAGTAATAGTGTCAGGCCTTAGGACTTCCCCTTGACCTGGATCCCACTTTGGGCCTGTCACTGGACCTTCTTTCCCTCAGGCTCTTCTCTATTTCAATCCCTGTAATTCTTTTATACAGGAACAATTATGGGTCAGAGATATGCCTGTGGGATTGCAAACTAGTCCCTCACTTGATGCCCTGTCTTCCAGGAGCTGGGCTCTATAAGTTCCCTTTCCCTACTGTCTGGCATTTCATCCAATGTACCTCCCTGTGAGTTCTGGGAGTCTCTCACCTCCCAGGTCTCTGGTGTACTCTGGGGGGGTCCCCCAACCTCCAATTTCTTGAGGCTGCCTGTTTACATTATTTCTGCTAGCCCTCAGGGCTTCAAGTCTTTTTCCCTTACCCAATAAGAGGGAAAGTGGATGGGGAGGGGAGAATCTGATCTGGAACTATGTTTTATGCCTAGTGCATTCAAGTTTCCTGTAATCATACCAAATAGTTGAAGCCCACTTTCTCCAGTCCCCACTGGCTCTAAACTACTGTTTCTTATGCCACCCTTCTTCATTAACTGCTTTTCTCTTTAAATGTGTAAAAGCTTTTGGTGTAAGGTCACTTCTGTTTAGAATTTTTTTTCTAAAAAATATTATTTGTTTGTGTGTACTTATGTATTTATTTTAATTAAGACAAGAACCAATGTACTAAATTTTTCTCAAGCTTGTTATCTTATAGAGGATAAACCTGAATGAATCCTCATGCTTCTCTTTACTAAGTGCTAGGAATACACAGATGGACTACCCCATACTTAGCATCACTGAATATATGGATTTTTTTGCAGCATATTTGATCACACTGTGAACTCCAAGATTTTGTTGTTTACTAGAATAACATATTTCTTGTTTTGGTGTGCTTACCCTTAGCAAACTCCATTAATTGTTCTGGCTATAATACACTCACACCCTTAGTACACAACTTTAATCCTAAACAGTGAGGGTAAAGCTAGTTTTTAGAAGGAAGCACCCAAGTCTGAAAGTGATGTCTAGGGCAAAGTTAGGAGTTAGACAAAGACTTGACAGAGTAGGACATGCCTGAATCTCACAAGAGAGTGAAATGAGGGGCTAGCTAAGAGACAGTATTGAGGAGGGAGATAGAAAAGAGAGCAGTTTTAAACAGATAGTGGTTCAGATATAGGTTATACAGAGAACACAAGGTAGACACAAGTGAAGATAGAAGGAGCCAGAGAGTAAAAGAGAGCCAGAATATTAAAACATATTGCCAGATTGAATCAGTCAGTTTATAGGGGAGTTTGAGCAGGAACAGCTGAGTTGAACCAGCCTTTCAGAGTTTAGAAAGAACTAGAAAGGGTAAGCTTATTAAAACAGTAAGTCTCAGAGGTTGAAAACATTCAAAGCCTAGATAAGATTCTATGGAGACTAGAAGTTTCCAGTACTAGGTCTAGGTGCTGGATTGACCTGAAAAAAAATCTCTTCATCCTAATTCTATAAAAGTCAGTTTCTGCTGCCGTAATTTTGTCACAGTTATCTTTTTTGTACTGCCATATTAGATAATAAAAATATCATGTTGTAATAGATCTAAAAATTAATTATGGTTAAAATGTGATTTTTTTTTTTTTATTTATAACAGCTTTTATAATCAACATGATACTTTATTTGGAATCTAAAGATAGTACAGTGTGTGAAGTAATATGCAGAAAAAAAGAACATTCTTGTTTTTTTCCACTGAATAAAAATATTATGTAAAGAATAATCACTTGTTTAAAATTTTTAACTATTTGCTAATGTATGTTAGCATTCCAATAGCATTAACACAGTACTTAAACTATAGTGCATATAGAAAATGTTGAAATGATATTTTGTACAATCCTATCCTAATTCTACAAATAAATAGGACCTGGGGAGAAGTCTCAGGGAATAGCGTTTGCTTTGTGTGCATGAAGAGCTAACTGAATTCCTAACAATGAAATAAATCAAGGAGCAATGATACTTATTTTTAATTCCAGCCTTGGGGAGGCAGAGACATGATGATTCATGGAGAACACAGGGTTTTGCACACATGTGTATAAATGTAAACATTACCATGGATATACACATACTTCACATCAAATATAGGTATTTAAAGGCCTACCAACCTACAAATTTCTTTGTTTCGAATTAAAATACACATTTGATTATGAAGGTACTTCATACTCTCCCTTTGTTATCATTATGATGGTCAAATAGAGTTCTTCTACCTAACCTGCATTTTTTTACTTTCCACTGGAAAACTAGAGGGTTTTTTTCTAATTTTGAGATTATGATACAGTTACATCATTCTCCCTTCTTTCTTCTCCCTCCAATCTTTCCTTGAACTCTTGTTTGACCTATTTCAAAACATGTCCCCCTTTTTTATTAGTTGTTGTTAAACTGTAATATATATATATATATACTTTCATTAAATATTCAAACACAGTTTCACTGAGAAAAAACAATATATGTACCTCTATACCAGAGGAATGTGCTTATTGATGTTAAGATGATGACATATTTTTATTTTATTTTATTTTATTTTATTTCTTAGTCATTCCACTCATTTGCATCTCAAATAATATCCCACTTCCTAGTTAGCTCTCCAAAACCTCCCACCCCTCAGGCCCACATCTGCCCTCTCCTCCCTCCTCTTTGCTTCTATGAGGGTGCTTTTCTACCCACTCACCCTCTCCTGCCCCACTACTGCAGCATTCCCCTTTGCTAGGTTATCAAATCTCCACAGGAACAAGGGCTTCCCCTCCCATTGATGTCAAGCAAGGCCATTCTCTGCTATATAGATGATGACATATTTTAGGTAGTACCATTATTCGGATGTGTTTCTGTAGGAGATTAACTAGTATTTTATTTGTTGTTTACTAGAATAACATATTTCTTGTTTTGGTGTGCTTACCCTTAGCAAACTCCATTGTTTGCTGTCTTCAAACTGGTGAATATTTGTATACTTTCCATAGTATTTACTTAATTTTTATATTGCTAGATAAATTTTGATAGCAGTTATAGTGACCTATAAAGCCAAAGGGTAATAGCTCACAGCTATACAAATAATGAGAAACATACTAATGTTTAAACACAACTAGATTTGCCTGATTATATATATGACTGGATCATTCCAATGCCTACACAGATAGTATACCACATTTAACTAGGTATAGGACTGTGACACTCCTGAACATTTGTCTCCCGTACCTGTCAGCAATGACTCATTAGTTGTTGTTGTTGTAAACAAGGACATCTTTCGTAAATAATTTCTTTATTTGCTCATAACAACGTTGGAAAAGAATATCAAGTAATTATTATTAGTCTGGAGTTCTATATTTAATTTAATGATTTGTTTCATTTAATTCTTAATTATATTCACGATTTCAAAACCTTGGCTAAAAGCATAAAGTAAAATAACAGAGAGTATTATAAAGACTAGGTGTTTTAATTCCTTTCCTGATTGTAATAAGAAGAAGGAAACTTGTTATTGAAGGACACTTCACGAAGGTATAGTTTATTGTGGATTAAAATTGAAGAGAATGCAATCCATCACTTCAGAAAAGGCATTATGGCTGTAGCTTAAGCTGTCCTGTCATATTGCATTTAGTCAGCAGGAGGAAAGAGATGGATTGCTGTTGCTTATATCTTTTCTTTTCATGTTCAATCCAGTAAGGTGGCACACAACATGATTATGCTCACATTTCAGAAGTGTCTTTTCATTGCAATTAGCTAATCCCAGAAATTCTTGCCAAAACTTGAATGCTTATTTTCTACATGATTTTTATCCCATGAATTCAATAGTTAATATTGGCTTTCATACTCTTTATTCAAACATCAATTTGACTTTTTCTTTTATACACTAAGGAGGGGAAACTGGGAAGGGGGATAACATTTGAAATGAAAATAAATAAAATAATCAATAAAAACCTAAAAAGAAAAAAGAAAATTAAAGAGAATTCCAGGTCGGAAAATTTGATATATGAAATATTTTTATTTGGTTTGTTTTGATGTAAAGAACGCAAAACTTCATACATGTTAATGACCTGACTAGAGAATTTTAACATGGCTTTAAAAAAAGAATAGAAGTATTTAATCAATACAGGAAGTAGCACATTAAGAACACTTAATCACACCTCTTCCCATGAAAAGAATGGGAAACAGTATCAGTGTTAGAAAGATGAATATCATACATTCTCATCTGAAAGTTTTATATATTGGAGAGACGTAAAAGCACCAAAGAAACAGACACACATCTGTTTAGGGCAGAAAAGAAGAGGAGAAGGAGCAAGAAAAGGAAGAAGGCAGAGGAGGAGGAGGAGAAGGAGGAGGAAGAGAAGGAGGAGGAGAAGGGGAAGAGGAAGAGGAGGAGGAGTAGGGGGAGGGAGAGGGGAAGGACGGGAGGGGGAGAGGAAACGTCAGCAGAGGTTAGCCCTCAGGTTTCATTGTTGCTGCATCCTATTAAGTGTAATCAATGACACTCATGAGATTCAGTTGTCTGAGAAACAAAAACTCTTAAGACTCAGTGACAAAGAGCTAAGCCAGCAAAGTCAAGATGAGGATGTGAGTACAACTGGAGTTTCAAAAAAGAAAATGTAGCAAAGCATAGGCAAAATAAAAAATAGTGAGATCAGAAGAAGCATCTTACAGCTTTTTATGAGGATATCATGCAAGGGAAAGTATTCAATAGCTTACAAAAGTCTAAAGGACAGAAATATAGAAAAGTCAAAAGGACAGAAACATAGAAAGGAATAACATGAACAAAATAAATAGATAAAACATTTTTTTAAGAGTGTAAAGAATAGGTGTCTATTTGAATGCCAAATAAACCTGTTTTGGTATGATTAATGAAAACGGAATGCAACCCAAGTTCATCTTCTTAAACAATATAAGTCAGGCTGAGAGACTTGTTTTCTATCATATTTGGAATGTATTTATATGTACATATGAATGACTTGAAACACAAGAGAACTATTTGGAAAGCAGAGGGAAGGGGAACAAAGAAATTTATGGAAGTGAAAACAATTGGAAACACCTGATACATATGTATTAAAATAACATAATAAAATCATAAATTTCCACAGTAAATTTATACCATTGAGGAGGGAAGCAGTTTGAAATGTAAAAAGAAATAAATAAATAAAAATGAAAACAAAAACAACAAATCAACATATTTTAAAAGTATATCTTGGAAGACTGACAGGAGGATGCAGTATCAATTACTGTAAGAATTGAAAGCTAACATGTGGCAGAGTTGGTAAAAGTGAACTACTAAAAATAACAAGTCCAAGTTGAGGAAAGGGATAAAGAATGAATAATGAGGAGCTAAAGCAAAAGTTGGACATCCTTCATCAGAAATGCTTCTGGAGAGAACAGAGACTAAGAGTCGAAAGATGCCATCTAGTTGAATATGAATGAACTTTAAAGTGAGAAGTAAATCACTATAGATGATTCTAACATGAAAATTGAAAATTATAATGTGACTTGAACAGGTTTTTCTTCTTCCTCTAGCAGACTTAGAACTCTCTCATTCTTGGCTCTTAGTCACTTAAGTTATGCAAGGAGGCACACCCAGTTTGAAGTGTAGCTGTCATCTGGTCTAATTTAGAAGCTCTTCCTAAATTACCCTGGCCACATTTGCATAAAAGGCAAGTGCTTACTGAGAGATACAGGAAAGTGTAGCAGAATTTATTGAATAGTACTACTGAGTTTAAAATTGAGTTTGGAGCATTGTAGGGTTTTTGGAGTTTGAAACTGGTATTGAAAATCATCTCATGAAATATCCTAATCTATGATTTAATCTTCATTGCATTTATTATCATTGTATCATTCTGGCAAATCGTTCTCTCTAAAGAAAACAATGTCATCAGTTAAAATAATACAATTTTAATAAAAATATGAAAACCACAGATATAGGTCATTGTTATACTTTACCTGCATGTAAAAGACTAGCTTTGATCCCCAGAACATTTTTAAACAAACTAAAAAGCGAAAGTCATGTAAGTAGAAGACATTTAAACACTAAAAATAACTGTCTATTTCTACCAAAATCTATTCTCAAAATACATATTAAATACGTTAATATATTTTTGGAATTAATCTCTATAGCCTAAAAATAAGAACAGCACAATAAAATATATAAAAGAATTCTAAGTTTGTACCCCAAAGGATTACCATCATAATTTGAAAGGATTTTACTCATCGTTGTTGATATGTTGATACAAATTATGTTGATACATATGTAATATGTTGATACAATTATTTTTCACAATAATTGAGATATGGAAGCAAGTTAAAAATTTGTTAGCTCCTGATTGAATGAAAGAAATGTAAGATGTAGATTTACAGGCAATTTTTGACTTATAAAAGTATGACTTACTGTATTTTGTTTGTTTGTTTACACTTTCTGTATTGCACAGTACTACCCAAGTAATAGTAATTCCTTGAAAACCATTCTTGAAAATTTGGACTTGGTTCTATTCTAAGTCTAGCAGCATGTACTGTCATTGTTCCCTGTGACTCTGGACAATGAGACTCAGATCCACTTTGTCATCAGTCAGATGATGATCCCTGAGAAAACAGCTTTTACTCTGTAGGGTGAAAGATCACTAAGTAAGATCCCACCTAGATTATATAGGAGGAATTGAAATTCTCTTTTACTTATAGAATTTTGCTTTGAGTTCATTAGGGCATAATCAGGTCACACCAAAGAATTTATATCTGTTTGCCTGTCTAAATGAATATGTATTTCCCTCCTTGCAAGATTATAGAAACACCCACAAGACATTATGTTCAATTAGAAAAAAAGAGTAAATGTTAAATAATTTTATGCATATTGGAATGCATGGAGGACAATCCATAAGACTCAAGCATAAGAATTTTGCTCCTAATGGTGACAAAAAAACAAAAGTGGAGATGTTGGATAAAAGGTAAAAGTCTAAACTTTAAGTTAAATTAATTTCATGTTTCTCTCTCTCTCTCTCTCTCTCTCTCTCTCTCTCTTCATTGTTTGTTTGTTTTTGTTTGTTTGTTTGTTTGAACACAGGGTTTCTCTGTAAAGCCCTATCTGTCCTGGAACTAACTTTGTAGACCATGCCAGCCTCAAACTCAGAAATCTGCCTGCCTCTGCCTCCCAAATGCTGGGATTAATGGTGTGTGCCACCACGCCCGGCATGTTTCTTTTTCTTTTTCTTTGTATTGTTCTTCTCTCATAAAATATATCCCAACCACAGCCTTTGCTCCCTCATCTTTTCCCAGTCCATCCCACACCTAACTTCCATAGCAGATCCATTGTTCTTCCATTTTCCCACAGAAAAAAAACAAAAACAAAAAACAAAAAAAACCAAAACAGGCCTCCCAGAAATATCAACTGAACAGGGCATAACAAGATACAGTAAGACTAGAGATAATCCTTCATATCAAGACTAGATAAGGAAACACAGTAGGAGCAAAAGGATCCTAAGAGCAACCAAAAGAGGAGAGACACCCTCTCTCCCACTGCTAAGATATGTCACCAATCTCCCCAATCATCCTAATATAACTTGCAAAGGACCAAGTGCAGATGGTGATTGCTACTTTGGTCTCTGGGAGCCCCTGGGAGCCCTGCTTAGTTAATTCTAGGAGCTGCTTTCTTGTGGGCACTCTCCCTCTAGTTCCTACATTTCTTTCTTTCCCTCTTCTGAGAAGCTAACTGTGAGCTGCACCTAAAATTTGGCTGTTGGCCTCTTCATCTGCTCCCACCTGCTGTGTTTGCTTCTGTCATTCAACCTCTAGATTCTGACACTTTGGGGCATGGGATTGCTCTTTGGCATGAGCTTCAAGTTAGAAAAGTCATTGGTTGGCCACTCTCACAAGCTTGGAGACACCAATAAGTTTATTGGGATAAGAGATGCACAAGCATATTTATAGAGGAAACAATGTAAAATATGCAATTTGATTTAAAAATCATTCAGGTGACCATGTCACCAAATAGGAATAGTCAGAGCTACATTTGGAGAGGAAATCGTGCGTCTGTATGAAATTTTCCATGACAAAAAGTCAAAATAAAAATGAATGCAAATGAAGATGAAAATACATTAGCCTCGGTAGGTGCATCTGTGCTTGCCTTTCCATCACTGGACAAAAAAATACTTCAACCTGTGACATGTGAAGGATAACTTCAGGTAAACATGAAAACTGGGCAAGTCTATTTTTTTTACCCAACCAGTCATCTAACTCATGTTCCCAAATACATAGCAGCAAAGACCAGGTGTCTCAGAGACCTGTTTTACTAATTAAAGGTATGCCTAATTCACTGTATAAGCGAATGAATGAATGAAAGAATGAATGAAAACCTAGTGATTAAAGTAAAGGTTAAGAACTGAACCGTCATTACTAGTGACTTGATGTGGAGAGTCAGTTTTCTCTAATCGAAGAATCCTGGCCCACTGGGAGTGTCTACCATTTTGGGCAGGTTCAGGAGTTGTTGACCAAAAGAAAAAAAATTAGGTGATGCTGCCCTAAGCTAAGATACCATAGCTGATGATAGCTTGAAGTTCCATGCTTGAATATTATTTCAACATCTCCTGAGCTTGGTTTTTGTTCCTTGGAAACGTTTTCTGAGCTGGTCACGGAACACACAACTTTACACCCAGTACTTGAGAATAAAAAGATAGGTGGAACTCTAGGAGTTTGAAAACAAACTTGTCTACATAGCCAGCTCTATGCAAGCCAAGGCTGCAAAGGAGAGACCCTGTTTCAACCTCATACCCCCCCCCCCCACGGAGAAGAAAAGATTTGCATATCACTTTTCTTGAATTTCTAAAATTTTATATTGATCTATCCTCATGTACATTAATCTGATTAACTGAGCTGATCAGTATCTTCTTAGAAACCTATATCACTCAACTATAAGTTGCCTTTAGTATTTTCTTTTTGTATTTTACATTAAACTACGTCTTTTGATATTTGATTATGTTCTAATATGGGAAGATATTTTAGTTCCATAGATAACATTTCTGTCTCTACTAATTTTATGTATTATATAAATATAACACAGAAGATTTGGAATGCTCACTGTTTATTTCTGCTTATAATTATTCCATATCACAGTTACAATGCATAATCTTAAATCTGTGGTCATCTTTCATGTCTTTTGCATTTATATTATAGTTCCCAGTTTTGTATTTCATGAAATTTCTGTGTGTCCAAATTTGTATATTCCAGCATGTATATATGTTTCTTGTGCTTTTTCTTGGACACTTTTTGTTCAGTTTGTTTATTTTCTTTTGTTCTTTCTTTGTATCATTCTTATTTTACCTTGTTTTATTATTAGGCTTAGATGCATATCTATGTTCTAAAGAGATAGAGAAGAAAATGGTGTATATTTTAATGATAAGGTAGGTGGTAAGGATCTGTTAGGATTTGGGGGAAAAAGCTTAATGAGAATATATTATTTTAAAGTATGTATTACAGATATATTCTAATATATAATATATTATATTAAAATACAAGCAAAAAGCAGGAGACAAAAGAAAGATATTATCAGTGGTATTTTTCTACTACAAGCAACTATAGCTTTTATTATATGGTATACAAAATATTACTGATTTTGAATGGACAACTTTTCTAATTTTATTTTTAGGGCATGAATATTTTATAAAATTAAAAATCAGCTTATAAATATTTACATATTTAATTTCTAAATTTGTAATAATTTTTATAATTCATTGAAGAAAGTCAATGTTTTAAAAAAGTGGCTGTAAAGCCAATGAAACATGACACTCTCACAACCTGGTCCTAATTGTTCAATAATGCGGTTTCTTATGGACTTAGGCTAGGCTAATATCATGGTTCCTAGCCAATTCCCTGTAACTGAATAGGTCATGGAACCTAGAATAACTTACTATGTCTATTTTCACTGTCCCCAGTTGTGACATGGAGCCACCCACCCATCTTCAAGTTGTTTGACCCAGAATTGTTCCTGTGTAAAGAAAATGCAGGGACAAAAGTGGAGCAAAGACCGTAGGAAAGACTATTCAGTGACTGACTCAGCTCAGGATCAATTCTTTGTGCTGGCGCCAAACTCTGACACTATTGTTGATGTTGTGTTTGTAGACAATTCCAAATCAAATAATATGAATATTTTCCTTCTGTCAAACACTTTAAAATTTGTATTTTAATGTTTAATAATGCATCTAAAATGTTAAAATATATATGTCAATCTGTGTTGATCTTTCTTCACGTTCATTTTGTTCAAATTACTTTGGGTGTCTTCTTGATAGGCTCTGTATTTTCTCTTCAAAATTTATTTTTCATTTATTCCCTTGAATGCAAATGAAACATCTGGCTTGGGGTATTCCTGTGGCTGAATTGTTTCTCACTACCAGCTAATAAATAATTATAGTGGGAGTAAATGTGTAAATTCACCGTGTAGACATTATTTAATTGTCAGTGCAATCATTTAATTCCCACTTTGTACATGGCATAGCCAGTAGAAATGTTTCCTGTAGTGTTATTCTATATGTTTATGGACTTCTGTGACTGATCAATAGAATCTTTTACAATGCATGGAACTGGAATAAATTCTCTCATTTTTAAATCCTGGAGAGTTCTATTTATTTATAATTATGTGATAGTTTAAGTTTATTCTCTGTTATATCTATTTGTTATTCTTCATGTGTATAAGAATATTTAACTTTAAACAACAATTTATTGTTTTATTCATTTGGAATAATTTAAGATAGTTCCTATTATATAATCAATAATTAGATTTATTTCAATGTTATTGAATGAATCATGTCATGAATATTGACAGTTAATTAGATAAAGTCACTGCCCAAACAGTTAATTCTTAATTACAAAACCAACTTTACAAATATCCTAGTTTATATTGTACTAGCAGACTTCTTTCACTCACAGATTTTAACATGTGAAAATCTTGCAAAAGGATTTCACAAAACATGAATCACTCTTTAAAATTTTACAAGAAAGAATAATGTTTTATCTAATAATTACTACATGCTTATTCTTTACTATTGTATTTTAAGTAATTTTTATGACATGATTTTCATTCTTCTTTGTGTTATTCTTAGATCCAAATGAAAAGTGGTAACAATAATACAACTAAGCCAGGCAGTGGTGGCATATGCCTTTAGTATCAGCACTTGGGAGGCAGAGGCAGGTGGGTTTATGAGTTTGAGGCCAGCCTGGTCTACAGAGTGAGTTCCAGGACATCCAGGGCTACACGAAAAGAACCATATCTTGCAAAAATCAAAATAAACAAACAAAGAAACAAACAAACAAACAAATAAACAAACAAACAAACTGAAAGACAGGAGAGCACAGGATTTTTTCCCGTTTACTCACCCAGAGAAGTCAATCAATCTGTCAGTTAGACCTAAATACTAACCTCCTATTATGTGAAATGATGTAAAGCTCAGAAAGCAACTGCTAATTTTTTTTTTTCTCTCATGTTGATCCTACAGTATCAAGAAATAAAAGTAATTATAAACTCAGTAAACTTGATATACTGCTCAAATCATTGACAGAGTAAATATAGCAGCCCATGATGTCATTTTCACAGTTACATTTCACACTATAACACAACAGAGTAAAAAATTTTCCCAGAACTTGTAGCTTCATGGCAGCCTCCAAGTACTTATGGTTTTAGTAAGTTTTTCAAAGACTTGGTAATTTAAAGACAGAGACTATGAAACATGAAACCAGACCAAATTGTGCTTAGTTAATATTTGTGGTTTTTAGTTGTTTAGAAAGAAAATTGAATTTGATACCCAATCACTTATTGTACATGAAGAGTACAGAAAAAAAATCTTTAATTTATTATTTAACAAATACACAAAGAGTTAAATATTTGATTCCTATCAAATAGCTACCATTTAAATATTTAATATGATTTTAATTTCCTAACTCTAACTCATGATTTTGCACATATTTCAGTGCTAAATGGTATGTCCTGGAATAAAGATGCTAAAGTAAATTCAATTGCTTTCTCCAAAGGATAAATTAAATGTACTATATTTGATAGCAAAGGAATCAGAGCATGCTTTTAGAAACAATTACTATTCATTTGGATGCTTAATATGTTCTATGTGTTATATATACATTTTATATATGTTAGCTAACTATAACAGTAAATCTGCAAGTTAAGCAGTATTATAATTCATGTTCAGAGATGAAAAGAGTGTGAGGATTCTTTGGCTTCTAAATACATTAATTGTATATCTCATCCAATATATGGTAGAAGAATGTTATTTACACATTTTAAGCTCGATACTGAATTGAAATGAATATCTGACACATGCTACACAAGTACTGTGTATATTTTAATTGTTTTGACATTATAATTACAATATCTCTCCATTCCAATTTCTTTCTCCAAAATGTCTGATTTGGGCTCTTACCTCTCCTTTAAGTTCATGGTCTCCATTTTCACTAATAGTTATATGAATGCACACATGTGTGCACATGTTTCTCTCTCTCTCTCTCTCTCTCTCTCTCTCTCTCTCTCTCTCTCTCTCTCTCTCTCTCCTAAATATACCTTGTGATTGCTATATAATGTTCTTTGTAAGTGTGCTTTTAGGGCTGACCAATTTGGTATTGGATAAACAATTCTGGCATGCTCTCTTCTGTTAAAAGTTGTTTCTCCCACTCTCAGCGTTTCTTAGTTACTTATAAATCTTGATGTAGAGTTGATGTATCCTAGTCTCCCATATAAGGCAACAATATTGTCTTCACAAAAAAAAAAAGCACTCTACTTGCTCTGACTATTAATTATTCTGTGCAAACAAACTAAGAACAAGTAAAAATTTACCAGTAATTTTTTTCTTTTGTTATGGATCATTCTCTGAGACTCTCTAAGGTTCAGATTAGTGGTTTTATATTTTATCAGTTTCCTGCAGTTTAAAAGAATATCTTAGGTTTTTTTTTCTGGTTGCTGTGGATAAAATACTACAACAAATACAGTTTTAAAAGTGATTTACTATGGTTCTTAGCTCACTGTACATCATGGCGGGTGTGGAAATCTAAGTTGCAAGACTGTGAAGTGGCTGTACACATCCCATCTACAAGCAGGAGGTCGATAATGGTGAATATCACATTATTGCTCAGTTCCCTAGCCATACACTCTAGCATTCCACCCAGTGACTGTCACCACTTACAGTGTGAGGACTCTCATCTGAATTAACAACATCATGGAAGTGCTACCAAGTCCTGCCTAGAAGGTGTTGTCCCTGGTTAGTCTACATTCTGCCATGATGAGAATTAACACTTCCTGTCACAGAAAATGGTTAATCAACTTGGCAGAGTTTAGAATCACTTAGTGGACAGCATTTTGGCCACGTCCTTGAGAATGTTTTCAGAGAAATTTAACTGAAAAAAGGAAGACTTTCCCTACATATGGGTAGCATCATTCCAAGGGGTGGGGTTCTGAGCTAAAGAGAAAGAAAATTTCAGTAGGGCATTAGCATTCATGTCACACTGTTAATTTTCCTGACACTGTACTGTCCTCAACATGATGAACTGTACCCTCAAAATGTAAGCAAGTGGGTAAGGGAAAAATGAAAGCCAAATGATCTTCCTTCAGAGACAGGCCAACTCAATGACAAACTTACAAAAATAGACCTTAGGGAGAAGTAAACTTCTTGTCCTAATGAAGTTGATCTTGCATATCATTCTGTGTTAAGAATTCTGTGGATGGTGTGTAGGAGCTTGGAAGATAATGTTGAGAACAGTGGAGAAGATGGAGGCCTGGCTTGTGAAATTTCAGAGGGAAAATTAAAGACTATTTTCAGGGCCATTGTTACTTTGACTGTGAAGATTCTGTGGTCTGGTTAGCTGGGGCTGAGGAATCAGCTGTGATTAACAAGATACCAGAGCTACTAAAGTGAAAACTTTTCCTTTCTGGGACTATTGATGCTGGTTAGGTGGAGCTAAGAAATTAGCAGTGATTAAGAAGAGACCAGCATCATTGAAGTGACATCTTCTGGGAAATGTTTTCTGAAAGCACAAGGATGCTGTGTTCCTGAGATAGCCATGGTTGTACCTTGTGCTGTGACTGGACTTGGTAATGTGTAAGAGTTACCTAGGTGGTACTGGTTTTAGAGGCATGAAGGAGTCATGCAGAGCAGCTGAGGCCATGGAAGCACTGTGAGAGGCCATGGAAGGCCATTGGTGAAGGTGCAGCCTCAGTTGCAATTGATGGCCCAGGACTGAAGGGGCCAGGCAAAGGAGTTGAGGCTCAGCACCATGAAGACTGCCTATGAGAGGCTAGTGTTGAAGTCTTCCTTCATCTCCAAGAGGAGAGAAGTGCTGGATACTTCCATATTAGACTCTTTTTCCACATAAAAACTAGCTGTACGTCTCTGTACCTGCTCCTGTCTGCTGAAAGTAGCCTCTCTGATGATGACAGCACAAGGCCCTAATCTATGAGTATAGCAGAATATCATTAGTAATAACTGCATTTTTTGGACAATAATATTAATAGTAACTAGTTCTATCCTTGGACACTGGACTATCCAATTTCCAGTTTGCTTCCACCCAGGAAATGTTTAGCATATAGCTCTATGAATGTTGAGAAGTCAACCTGGTGAGAAATTGTAGCCATTGCTCTTACACTATAGTCTTTTTGATGCTATAAGGTACTCTGTAGGTTATGGCTTAAAAACAAAAGAAAACAAAAACAAGTAGATACCAACTGAACTGGCTAGTTTTGTGTCAAGGTGACACAGCTGAAGAGATTACAAAGAAAGGAGCTTCAGTTGAGGAAATGCCTCCATGAGCTCCAACTGTAAGGCATTTTCTCAATTAGTGATCAAGGGGGAAAGACCCCTTGTGGGTGGGACTATCTCTGGGCAGGTAGTCTTGGGTTCTATAAGCAAGCCAGGGGAAGCAAGCCAGTAAAGAACATCCCTCCATGGCTTCTGCATCAGCTCCTGTTTCCTGACCTGCCTGAGTTCCAGTCCTGAAATCCTTTGGTGATTAACAGCAATGTGAAAAGTATAAGACGAGTAAACCCTTTCCTCCCCAACTAGTTTCTTGGTCATAATGTTTGTGCAGGAATAGAAACCCTGACAAAGAGACCAACCAAGTCCAAAACCCTCTGCCTACAATCTGAGTGCAATGCTAGATGGGTTGGGCCAATGGTAGCTCAGAACATGTGAGAGTGTCTAACAAATGTTTGGTTTAACTTGACACTTAAGAATTTTGAGTACAGTTGAAACTTATAAAATTGACAAACTATATTTTACATTATGTGATATACTTGAGCCTCTTTGTGTCATAGTCGGAATGTTGTGATATACAATTAACATATTTGCATGTCAATTTGACAAGGGCTAGACTTGTGATTTTTGGTATTAATTGCCAATATGTGTGGACTTAGAAGAATTTAAAGGGTGCACCTATGTGTGTGTGTGTGTGTGTGTGTGTGTGTGTGTGTGTGTGTGTGTGTGTGAAGGAACTTTTCAGATGTTTATATGATGAGGGAATTGCTACCCTGCAGGCATAAAGATGCTATATCCCATTAGCAGGGTGGCATTCTGAACTAAATTGACTAAAAAAAAAAGCAAAGACTCAAATAAAAAGACAACACCATGTGTGTGTGTGTGTGTGTGTGTGTGTGTGTGTGTGTATGAGTGTGTATGCATGTGCATATGTATGTGACCAACAGACAGAAGGAATGGGAGCAGACAAGTTCTGGAAACTCTACCTTGTATTTCACTAAGATGTATACTTAAATCATAACTCAAAAGTAAATTCTTCCTCTTGAAAACAATTTAGTCCCAAAAGTAATAGACTAATATAGAGAATAATTGTTAACTCTAGATCTATATATTTATTAAAAACTAAAATAGATACCTAAACAGATTTTTATCTCTATGAGATATAATAGTATCTCATATTATATGTATGAGAAGATAATAGTATGATATATAAAAGCAAATTCTCATAAATCTAAGTAAGTTGAACATAAAAGTTTGATATGGATATTTCTCTTAAGAAATTCAGTATTAACAATAAAATTTCTTTTACAATAATTTATACACATAAGCCATTTTCATGTTAATTTTTTCAATGACAAGCCATTATCTTTACCTTAAATTTTTAGACATATCCCTTCCTTAAAATCATTTATAAGACAAAAATATTTTTAACCAATCATTTGTTATCATCTTTTGAACAAAAGTCAGCAACAATAGAATAAATATATTTAGCAGCTATACACCAAAAAGAATATTAATATTTATTAATTCATAAAACTAAACATAAAAAACAATCTTATGAACTACCATAATGATTGGTAATGATTACATTGTCCACTGATGCAATAGTGAAATGAATGTCTTGGATGATCAGCTATATTGTAGCTGGATTTAAGATCCAACCCACAAGTTTAAACCCTATTAGAGACCATCATTAGGCCAAGAACCTATACTAGTCAGATTTTAGCCTCTTGGAATGAGCCTTGTACTATTATGCTATTAAATGTATGCAGTATGGAACCACTGCCTAATGATTTATCCTTACAACAATTGATTGAGATATGTCTTGATCCTCATCATAATATCTCCTATTTATTAAGTGATAATTAAGACAGAATCCATAATACAAAAAAGATATAGCAAGTTCTTCCTCCATCGTATGGAATATTTAATGCATGTCTCCTTCTAAAGCTCAGAGATTATTGAAGAAGGGGAACAAATGAGTTCTAGAGGGTCCAGAGGAAATAAAGTATTATGAGTAAACCTAATTTCTTGGACACAGAAGAGTGGAAGCAAAACAGGTTTGCAGAAAATCACAAATTTGAAAACATACAGGATATGTACAGGTTATACCCATACCAAATATTATCAGGGAAGGGAGTTAGACATGAAGTTCTAATTATAGATGATAAATTATAGACAGATGTTAGCTGTTGGAAGAGGGCACGCCAATTTTCTCTAAGTTGTAGTTCATGCCAAGTATCTCATGCTTGAGTAGAAGGCTACAAAACCAAGAGCATTGGCCTTAGTTGAGAAAAAAAAAATGTTACTGAGTAATGGTAAAAGGGGTAGTTCCATCTGGAATTAGTTAGAAAGTTGTAGGATGGCATATATATATCTATATATCTATATCTATATCTATATCTATATCTATATCTATATCTATATCTATATCTATATCTATATCTATATGCAATTTTTCAGTTTGAAAAGAAAAAATAAAATTATATAAAATTGGCTCTTGGCTATTAATAGAGTTACATGGGATTAGTTGTATGAAAAAAATAAATATTGTTAAAAGAAAATTTTAAAAATTAATAGATAAATAAAACCTTTTTATTCTAAGATTTAAAAATAATAGTAAAATCGATTCTTAGATATTTTATATAGGAACTAAAGTTTTGTTTTATTTTTATGTGAATATGTGTTTTTCCATTATTTTAATGACAATAATACTATATTTATTTCTAATTTTAGTAGAAAATTCCTTACCGATGTAAAGAAATACGCTAATAAATATAGTACAAAATAAAAATAAAATGTCTATTTAGCAATATGCTTCAGATATATTGGAATTTCTAAGATGACAAGAGTCTTCATTACTTTTCTTTTTAGTACTAAGACATGGTAAAGGTAAGTAAGAAAATAAAATGTTCAATTTGGGCTTATGGCTTCAGGGATTTCTGAGTGTGAGACAAAAATGCACAGAGTACAGAGCAGGAACATCTTTATTTGAAATATATCAAATGCAGGCATGATGTCTCTTCATGCATCCTTCAGTGTGTGTTTAATATAGGAGTGAGATGAGGTTGATGAGATGAAATAAGAGATCTCCAGTGTAGTCTAGTGTTCCTTACAATAAATCTATGGAAATTTGTTTGTTGGTTGGTCGGTTTGTTTGTTTTGCTCTGTTGTTGTTATTTTGTTATTTTGTTATGTTCTGTTTTTTTTTTTTTTCTACTCCTAGTAATGGAGTCTGTCTTGGAGTGTAGACTTAATATGCATGCCCAGTGATAATGTATGGAGAAAACTGGATTTGCCTTAAAAGAAAGGTATCAATTTTAATTTTTTTCTTATTTATTTATTTATTTATTTATTTATTTATTAGATATTTTCTTTATTTACATTTTAAATGCTATCCTGGAAGTTCCCTAAACCACCCCCCCTACCTTCCCACTCCCACTTCTTGGCCTTGGAATTCCCCTGGACTGGGGCATATAAAATTTGTAAGACCAAGGGGCCTCTCTTCCCAATGATGGTCAAATAGGCCATCTTCTGCTACATATGCATCTAGAGACATGAGCTATGGGGGTACTTGTTAGTTCATATTGTTGTTCCACCTATAGGGTTGCAGACCCCTTCAGCTCTTTGGGTACTTTCTCTAGCTCCTTCACTGGGGGCCCTGTGTTCTATCCTATAGATGACTATGAGCATCCCCTTCTGTATTTGCCAGCACTAGCATAGTCTCACTTGAGATAGCTATTTCAGGGTCCTTTCAGCAGAATCTTGCTGGCATATGTAATAGTTTCTGGGTTTGGTGGCTGATTATGGGATGGATCCCCAGGTGATGTTGTCTCTGGATGGTCCATCCTTTTGTCTTAGCTCCAAACTGTGTCTCTATAACTCCTTCCATGGGTGTTTTGTTCTCTATTCTAAAGAGGAATGAAGTATCTACACTTTGGTCTTCGTTCTTGATTTTCTTGTGTTTTGCAAATGGTATCTTGGGCATTCTAACTTTCTGGGCTAATCTCATCTTATCAGTGAGTGCATATCAAGTGCCTTCTTTTGTGGTTGGGTTACCTCACTAAGAATGGTATCCTACAGATACATCCATTTGCCCAAGAATTTCATAAATTCATTGTTTTTAATAGCTGAGTAGTATTCCATTGTGTAAATGTACCACATTTTCTATCCATTCCTCTGATGAGAAACATCTGGGTTCCTTCCAGCTTCTGGCTATTATAAATAAGACTGCTATGAACATAGTAGAGCATGTGTTCTTATTACCAGTTGGAACAACTTCTGGGTATATGCCCAGGAGAGGTATTGCTGGATCCTCTGGTAGTACTATGTACAATATTCTGAGGAACCTTCAGACTGATTTCCAGAGTGGTTGTACCAGCTTTCAATCCCACCAGCAATAGAGGAGTGTTTCTCTTAATCCACATCCTTGCTAGCATATGCTGTCTTCTAAGTTGGGAATGGTACTCTACTATCTCCAGCTACAAACTTGTGACCTACATCAGTAACCTGCCTGCAAGATGTCTTGGTGCTAATGTAGCACAAATATTTTCAGAACAACTAACCACTTGAACCCAGAGAAAATTTTTGGGTATGCACAAACCAACCTGTACAGATTCAATTCAGACAGGGTGACAATACTAAGAGGCAGAGGTTGTACCATGAGCAAAATATAGAACACACATGCTCATGCACACACACACACACACACACACACACACACACACACAAACACACAAATACACATGAATGGCAAGAACATATTGAATTGTTGAATCCTTCTTCTAGGGACATATATACCCACCAACAATGCCACACTTTGTAATTCTTCCTAAACAGTTCCATCAATTAAAACCAATAATCCAAATGTATGAGATGATAAAGGTATTTTCATTAATAATAACCAATAACTTATTCATCAGTTTTTCAAGAATCGAGACATATGTGTTTTCTATCTCCAAAACAAAGGGGCAATGCCAAGGCTTTATCAACAGTTCATAAATCACCTAGTTCACCAATAACATCTGGGAGTCATTTATTTTGCAGTGAGTTATTAATTGTACGTGATATTTCTGGTATAGAACAGTGAATATGGGCATAAATACCCCTTGTTTATTTATACAAAAGACAGATAGTACTGTAAATATTATGTAAATTTGCGGCTGTGAAAACGTGTTTTGCAAGAGAGATTTATAATGTAGAATCAATAATAGGAGAGAACAATTAGTCAGAATTCAATAGATATAATTACTAGGTAAATGGATTTGAACTCAATCGATTTTCATAATCAATATCAAAAGGAAGATACTTGCAGACAAAGGCACCATTATATTAAAAAAACTGGAGTAATAGCAAATGAGATGGCTACTTCAGGCTGAAAGATGCTTAGGGTATTGGGAAAAAGAATGGGAAGAATGGCTTAATTATGTGAAAACTTCATAAGTGTAATGATAAAAGAGCTTTATTAATAATTTCTGCTTTTATATTCTGATCATTGTAGGGGAAAACATGAGTTTTATGTCCATGGTGAAAATTAATCAGTTTAGAGTTCCTCAGATCAGGCTGTTACTTATAACAAAAATGCAGGTAATAGAGGTTTTTCTTGGACAGTCAGCTGAGAAGTGAGTGTAGTTAGACTATGAGCCAGTGATAAAGTTTTGTTATTGACCAAGGAACTTAACACAATGTGGTGATTATGATAAAAGTAATAACTATTTGCCTCAAAGATAGGGACATGTCACAGTAGTAGAATATTAGTCTACTGTGTGTAAGAGCATAATACTGATTCCGATTCAATTGCATTAGGGTCTCTTTTAAGCTCAAGCTTGCACCACCCCAACTTCTCTGATAAGAGAATAGAAAGGATCTGGAGCACAGTTTATAGAGGCAAGAAGGGATTCTCTAGCCTGGTATACACCTGACTGAGGGGCCATTATGACCTTTAATATAATTGGCTGCTCCTGGGAGCCAAACCATAAATTTAACCTCTGTTTTCCTCCTGGTTGATGGTTGTTAGAAAGTGAAGTGTCAGGGATAGGCTTCTAACCTAGAGATGCAGATTTTTTGGGTAATGACGTGTAAACTGGTACTTGGTACCATTCTGTTAGTTAACATGAGTTCATCCTTAGGTCAGGTTTCTAAGATGGAGTCTGAACCCATAAAATTTGGTCTCTCAAAGCTAGAAAACATTGTTAATTTTAGCAGAATGAAAACGACATATTGAAAATATAAACAGGATAAAATTTGGATCAAGAACTTGGGGTAGTGATTTGAGGTACAGAAATGCCTGTGAAGTTGCACAGTGAGAATAAGCATACAAGTGAATAAGTGGCTGCATAGGGCAAAGTAAGGATGCCATTCAGTGCCAGTGTTCTAAGAACCTTAATGGTTTAGGATGAGAAAACATTCCTGAACAAAAATGATATAGCAATAAAAAAGTTTCTGATTATCACTTTGATAAGGGACAATTTTAAATAGGGGAGAGGGCAACAATAAGGTATTAAAAAGTGACAAAATCGAATGTGGCATAACTTTCTTCACAGATAACAAAGTAAACAACATGCAAACAACATGTAAACTAGTATCACTGACTGTTAAAACTCATTAAATTTAGTAATGAATACTTTCTCTACTCATATCCCAAAGCTGCTGACATTACTAGAGACACTTTCATGTTCTGCTTCCTGAATATTGTGCCTTCAGATAAGCTTCAGAGCTCATCTAGGTTTTTCATTTGCATTACTAGACATTTTTTTTTGGTTAAGAGCTAAAATAATAATAACTTTCCTTTTCCTTAGTCTACAGAGAACAGTAGTATTTTAAAGGATGGTGATTGGATCTTCTAAGCATCTGTAATGAACCTGTGGTCCAACTATCATAGAAGCAGAGCTGTTGTTACAATGTTAGCTCCAAGCACATTTATGCATCAAAAAATCCTATACTATCTAAATTATACATGGCCATTTCATATATTTGGTTGAAACGTTTCTGTTTAGAGAAGACAGAAAATTTGAATGAGGTATATATGCAAATAAGGATCATGGTATAATGTCATCATAGTATTTTTCAAAGACGTTCTAGCATAGCTGCATTATATTTTTTATTAGGGTTATGGATTCACACGTACATCTATTTTTATCTTTTATTTTGTCTGTATTTCTTTTCATTTTCCCCATTAATATATTTATTTATTCACTTTATATACAGGTTGCTTCCTTTCTACCAGGTTCAACCTCACACAGTCCCTCTACCCACCCCACCTCTCTTCTCTTCTGAAAGGGTGCCTCCCCCCTATGGGATGACCCCACTCTTTCACACCAAGTCTCTTCAGGAATAGGTGCATCCTGTCCAACTTAGGCTAGAAAAGGAAGCCCAATTAAGTGGACAACATCCACTGTCAGCCCTTGCTGTATATGCTGGGGTACCTGTATGTTGGGTCCTAAGTCAAGCCTGTGTCTGCTCTCTGGTTGGTGAATAAATCTCTGAGATCCCCCAAGTGACCATGTTAGTTGACTTTGTTGATCATGCTGTGGGGTTTATATCAACTCCATGTCCCTAAATCCTTCTCTCAACACTTCCATGAGACTCATGAGCTCTGTCCAATGCTTGTGGGTCTCTGCATTGGTTTCTGTCAGCTGCTGGGTAGAGCCTCTCAGAGGATAGTTATTCTTGGCTTCTGTCTGTCTGGCCCTGCCTCCTGCCTCTTGCCACACCTGATCCTGAACTCACCTCCATTTCATTCCCTATCTTCTCTCCCACTCAGTTCCCTCTATGCATCTTCCTTCTATGACTAATCATGATTTTTTTCAGGCAAATGGATGGTAATGCAAAGTATCCTGAATGAGGTAACCCAGACTCAAAAGGACAGGCATAGTATGTACTCACTTATAAAGTGGATAAATAGCCTTGAAGGACAGGATATCCATGTTACAATCCACAGAGACGAAGAAGCTACACAAGAAGGAAGCCCAGGTGAGGATGCTTGAATCTCAAACAGATGGGGGAATAAATTTGTCTGTATATGTCTATCTCTGCTTGTGTATATGTGTGTGTTTGTGTATCATGTATAAAATAAATGTGAGAGTTGTTTACAGTCTACATATGTCTTCATGAGTATGTGAGTCAGAAAAGCAAAAAAAAAATAATCTTTAAGGAAATCATTTCTTCAAACAAATTTTCTCGTGTGTCGATTCCCTTCATTCCTCTCAGGCACCTCACTTTGTATGCATTATTTGTCTGATAAGTGTGCTTTAAAAGGATCCTAGTATAGCTTTGATGTCACTGATATAAACACTGGCTTTGATGGGGAAACACTTTGTTCCTATTAAAGTGAAAAATCACATATCTGAAGGTGGAAGCCTTAGATGAACTTACAAACTGCCTTGTGTTTCCGAGGTTTCACCAGTCATGCTTGCTGCTTTGAAATATTTATGTCCCTCAGTGTTCTATCAAGTATAAGACATCCTTGTTAACATTTAGACATAATTTAGGACAAATTTTTATAAGCAAACTGTTAAATATTTATGGCTGGTGCTCATTACTTACAAAGCGGTTCACGTCTGCACCCTTGTTTCAATTATTAATGAAAAGTGTGGACAGGCCTCTCCTTTATTGCTCTGCTCTTCTGAAGATTAACTTTCTCATGTTCTTTCATGCAAACATCCTGAGTTGTTTACTGCTTGGCTTAGAAAGACTTTTCTACTTCTTTGATATTAAATATGTTTTGTGTAAAATTTTTTGGAATGGCATATTTATAGAGTTCTTGAAAACGATAACATAAAAATTAAATTCTTTAGATAAATTTATGCAAAACCACATGCACAGATGTGGGTATATAGAGCTAACAAAAAAAGATTTATTTCTGAGGAAGAAATTGCTAACTGTTAAATAATTATATACATTAACCATCTAGTAAATATATGTATATGTATATATGTATGTGCATATATGTATATTTATATATGTATGTGTATATATGCTTAATCCTTTAAGAAATATATGACTAAGAACAATTCCTAATGTAAATATGATGGGTTGAATATTATTTATTGTACTACTTATTTACACAATTATGTAAATTTAATAATATTGTCAATGTATAGGATATCTATGTTTATGTAAAATTTCACCTATGTCTTTAAATATGCAATTTTATTAAACAAAATATCTTCATTTATATTGAGTAAACAATAAATTGATTTCTAACTATATATGTCTCATTATCTTATATGTCCTTGTTAAGCTGTGTTGCATTTATTCCCTTAAATGAGATTAAGTCAAGTTATATTTTATAAGGAAAGGTAAAGTCCAGTTTTAAACCAGCATTGAAATATTTGTAAAACTTATAGGCATGATATACAGCTTGGTAAATGTGAAAGAAAAAAAATCATCATTAAAAAATCACTGTTCTTTCCTCCAATTTTAAGGATGATTTAAATTATGATATATGTTGGTGTTCATACATCTGTGTTGCTAAATAGGACCTAAGTCTGAGAGAGTAGTTATCCATTAGGAAATGTCATAAAAGACTACATATGTACTGAAACAAACCCCCCATTTGTATCTAAGAAAAAAGTATGGGTTGGTATTAGCAGGTCTTACAAAATAGACTTTATTTAAAATGTTGTGTTTCTTAATTGATTCTTAATGCTTTCATTCTTAAACTTATTTTATTTTAAAAATGTTTATTGTAAAATTTATTGAATAGTCATTTGTGTAGTGACACACTCACTTTTTTCACCAAAGTTTTCTTTCTCTATTTGTCGTGTGCCGTCCTCGTCCAGCAGGAATAAGACACAAGACAAACAGATTTCTTCCCCAATGGTTTACTCAGGAACTTGATGCACTTACAGCTTAGCAGAGCATGATGGCAAATGGCCCTACCTCGAGCAGCCTATTTATACCCTGTCCTGGCCAATCACAGAGCTGCCTCTTGACTCTACCCCAGGTGGTCTTGAGCTGCCTCGTGATTCTACACCAGGTAGTCGGGCACGCAGCCAACACTGCCCAATGCCAATTAAGAGATGTTTATGCCAGTACAACTGAGATGGTCTGTACTGTCTTTAAGGAGAGGTTGAATGGCTCCCTACATCTATTCATGTTTTTGTTTTCTGTTTTCCTCTCCTTACATGGTTAAAAAAAGTGAAGAATGTTAGTAGTAAATTTTAAAGCTTTTATGTATTTGAATGTAGTTTATTACTGTTTCTTAAAACAAAAACCAAGAGGAATTTATTGTTCTAGTATACTGGGGTCATCCCAGACACAAAGGAGAGACAGTGACCTTGAATGTAGTTAACCCTTCATAATAATTCTGTTTCTAGAAAGATGATTTACTAATCATTTAAAATGCCATGTTTTTCCACATAGAGAAATTGCTACACATTGCTTTAATTTATAAACCTCCCATATACATTGCAAAATAATCAATAAAAATGCACAGAATCACAAGCATCCTTCCTTGGGCCTTCTGTCTTCTTAAACTTCTTGAGTTCTGTGGGTTGTATCATGGGTATTGTGTGCTTTTTTTGGCTAATATCCACTTTTCAGTGAATACATACTATGCATGGCCTTTTGTTTCTAGGTTACATCATTCAGGATGTTATTTTCTATTTCCATCTATTTGTGAAAAATTCATGATATCCTTTAAAAATATAGCTGTGTAGTATTCCATTGTGTAAATTAATCACACTTTCACTGCTGCTCAGATTCCAACCTGGTAGAACCACTCTGGAAATCAATTTGTTGTTTTCTCAAAAACCTGGATATCATACCTGAAGATTCAGCTCTCTTGCTCCTGGGATTACACTCAAAAATTGTTCCACCATATCACATCGACATGTGTTCTACTATGTTCATAGCAGCCTTATTCATAGAAGCTAGAAACTGGGAGGAACCAGATGTCCATCATCCAAAGAATGGATTAAAAATATATTCCACTTTCTTCAGCTCTGGAAAGCTGTTTCATTTTCAGGGTACACTTGAAAAGAAAAAAATTACTCTCAACAAAATTTATATTGTGTAATATTTTAATTATGTTGTAGAAGCATCATCATATTTTTTCTCTGGTCTATACTTTTAGTGGCTAGTAGAGGTGAGCAGATAAAGGTATGACTGTACATAATCGCTTCTAAAATGGCCTCTCAGCTGCTTTCAACTTTCAAAGATGGGAACCTTTGGCACATTTTCAACTGGCGTTCAGGTTGTCTCATTTGATCTTGGTTCAAGGCAGATTTTCCAGTCTTACACTTCTGTATATGTGTGATCCAGTTATGTTTGGTCCTTTCTGTCTCTCAGTTTGGGGGAGGGGGGAGGCATTGGTTTGTTTATACAACTTAAGTTCTATGACAGAAAAAGAGATAAGTTTATTTACTTTTAATTTGCTTGTGTACACCATTGAAAACTTGCATGTTCTATGCATTCCATGTTAAAAGCTAATAGCTTTTTTGCAACATTTATTCTTATTTTAGACAGGAAAAGTTAAAAGAAAAAAGACATAATCATAGAATTTGCATTAATGATTACCCCAAAAGAGTGCTGTATGTATAAAGACAGACATTTCTGACATGGCTTGGCCAACATTGCTTCCTTCTTATGTAATGTCCAATAAGAAAACAACAAGCACAAAACGCCATAGCATGTTACAACATATATGCATTACTTAATTAAAGGGCTTGTGTAGCATCTGTGCATATTAGATGTTATTTTATTTAAAACTTTCTAATGTGCAGATGTACTTCACTGTTAATCACATAACTAAATTATAGAACAACATGTTAGAAGCTTAGCAGGTTTCCTTCACAGATCACTACCTCTATCCAGTGGTTTCATTGCTGTACTATAAATATTACAGAAGGTTACCATCCATCACAGGAGCTCTTATATCTGGAAGGCTCCTGGCTCAGACGATGGAATCCAAATCAACATCTGTAGAAAAGAATTCAGAGTCCTCTTTCTAAGTTCGTTCTTTCTTTCTTTCTTTCTTTCTTTCTTTCTTTCTTTCTTTCTTTCTTTCTTTCTTTTCTTCCTTCTACAAGTGAGCACTGTGGGGGGAAAATACAGGTAGACCATAAAGGTGATAGAATCTTAAAGAATAGTATAATGGGGAAATAGTGCAAGTGTAGCAAGAACACAGAATGTTTCAGCAAAGCACGAGAATCCTGTTTTGCTCAGCCGGAATCTTCATTTATTGCCTCAGGCAGAGCAACACTAAAATGAGCAAATATTTTTGTGAGAACTGTTAAGATGTAGACACAGACAGAGTTGAGAGGAGGGCAATATGAAAGTCTGAAGGTGTGGAGAGAGGCCCGCATAAAAGCCATTAAAACGATTCTTTAGATTCAGCATAACAGACTCTATGGAGGTTCTGCAGCTGTTACACATGCAATCTAATTGGGGTTTCGTAGAGGCTAGAAAATTGTTTGCAATGATATAGATATTTATCATTTTTCTCAATATTTATAATTTATGATGTCTTAATCTGTGAGAGAATAAAATATAATCATTTGTAAACATGCTTCTGAGGTTTACAGGTCAATAATTTCTTGGATCTGTCCTTTATCTCTTGGGTTTGTAATGCTCCTTGCATTTTCCTTAAAGCTCTGGGAGTGTCTTTAATTTGGGGGGAAGTAAACAAGATGGTGAAAGCACTGCACTTTCTGGCCATTTTTCATCCTGTTGTCCTCGTTACCCAGGAGTATATTAGGTCTAATAGGCAGCAGTTTGCTTTAAAACTGGAATCATTATTTTCAGCTCCACTAGTGATATAACACACTCATTTAACCTGAAAACAGGAACTTGCAATTAAACATGAAATATTTACCATGTTGTGTCCTACACTCAAGTCCTCACCAGGTATAGGAGAAGAAATGAAGGGAGAAACTACAACTGTATATGATAAGGGATTGTGGGAACATATAAATCATTCATTTAAAAAGATGGTGTCATGTCAATGGCACCATTAAGGATATTAGAAATTTGAGCCAAGGCATAAACATTTTTTTGAAACAGGGATTTTTCAAGTCCTAGAAAACAATTCTAGGCACAGGAATGTAGTATTCATAGGCATGAATTTAATGAGTCAAGTATATAAGTGGTGATCTTTTTAATATAGGATATAAATCCATTATAAGGCAGATTGGTCAATTCTGAGTTCAGTTTCTCAGACTGTCATGACTCTTATACATTATCACTGGGCAGCATGATGTAACATATGTAAAAAATATGCATTTTATCAGTTCATTGTATGTTACAGGTTCCTTTTCCTCTTATGAGTAAGAGTACCACAGATCCATCACCAGTGTTCTCCCTTAGCTATCAAGCCTTTCTAGGTCTTCAAGGTTTGCTTTTATTGGGATCCAGTCTACATGTACAGATCTCTGATTAATCTCTTCTTTTGTTCAGCTCACCCAGAATGAAATTTCTACAATCCTTTTATTTGTAAGATAATAGTGAAGATAAAACAAAAATATTTGCTTAAATTAATCATATTTAGAGGCAAAAGGTATTTCCTATCCCTTAGGTGCATTATAATAGCCCTCTGTGGCTCAACTTAACAGTTTTCTCGCCTAAGGATAGAGCCAGTGACGTATACCACAGATCAGTATTAGGAATATTTACTGGATGTGGTTGTTTGGATTCATAATATCAGAGATACGATGAATTTTATTTGTGAGTACAGCCTGTGTTTTATCTCTCCTCCAAACCAAACGTTTCAAGCAGTTGATTAAAATCTTATAATTGAGACGTTTGTCTAGTGCTAAGCCTTATAAATACAGTTTGTTATGTTGCATAATTCATTGTTAGGGCTCAGAGAACTCCTTGGAATGAATTTAATATAGTTTGTCCATATATACGTCTATAATTATAGTCAAAACCGGTACATTGTCAGAATTCACATTTTAGTCGTTAAAGGAGCACTGTATAATTACTATTATAGATTTCCTCCAAAATTATCTATTATGAAAAAAAATATTTTACTAATGTGCATCAAAATAGCAGAACTTCAAAACAGTATGAATGAAAACATCTGTCTGTCCTCCTTACTCTGTGAACGGAAGCTCAACCCGGCAACCTTCCTTATTAGAATACAAAGTGCGAATCAAAATGATCACACTGCTGGGACTATAGCAGATTGTTGAAGCTTCTATACGTAGCATAGCTTACAACCGCCAAGCATTCTACTATCGCTACCACAGGAACAGCATGGAAAGCCTCACATAAATGTAGAAGAAATACTAATTGAAATTAGAAGGGATGAGACTAGATTTAAGACACACAAACATACAGTTCCACCGATTGATTTTTGTGTGAAATGCTTCAGAGGCGAGGTTATAGCTAGTAACTTATCTGTATAAAACCTCTGAAGCTTAATAGTAATATCTACACAGAAGTTTCCTGCAACTTAGTTTTATTGATTCTTCTTTGTTTTCAGAGGTTGTTATTGAATTGAATGCGGTGCAGCTGAAAATGGGGTAAAAGTGATTTCACAAAATCTGTATATTATTCCCAGCCAAGGCCTTAGAATGGACTAGCTCTAGATCTAATTTAGGAAGCATAAAATTGACTTCTGAAAGGATAGTTAATGAT
>LR753561.1:0-99703 GCA_902729485.2 Mus minutoides
CTGTCCCAAAACTCAGTAATGTAAACCAGGCTGGCCTCAAATCCATAACCAATCCACCTGTACCTGCCTCTGCCTGCTGAGTGCTGGGATTAAAGGTCTGTACTACCACCAGCAGCCCTTTTCTTTTTTTTTTTTTTTTTTAGATTTATTTATTTATTATATGTAAGTACACTGTAGCTGTCTTCAGAAACACCAGAGGAGGGCATCAGATCTCATTACAGATGGTTGTGAGCCACCATGTGGTTGCTGGGATTTGAACTCAGGACCTTTGGAAGAGCAGTCAGTGCTCTTAGCTGCTGAGCCATCTCGCCAGCCCAGCAGCCCTTTTCTTAAACTCGTTTCTTTCTTTTTTTTTTTTTTAAATAAAGCTTCTTTTTTTTTAAAGATTTATTTTATTTATTATACGTAAGTACACTGTAGCTGTCTTCAGACACAGCAGAAGAGGGAGCCAGATCGGATGGTTGTGAGCCACCATGTGGTTGCTGGGATTTGAACTTATCACCTTCGGAAGAGCAGTCGGGTGCTCTTACCTGCTGAGCCATCTCACCAGCCCCCTTAAACTCGTTTCTATCATTATGCATGTGTCCTTGGTCCAAGTCTTTGTTCTGGAACACAAGATCCTGGAAATCTCAGAGGGAGTTACTCTGGACTCTGATCTGTTCCTATTACAAGACTTCACTTTACATCTTTTTATTGATTGCACTTATTTGTATGGATGCATATGTGTAGGAAGCCTCTGCCTCAGCAAGGGTCGCGCCGACCCGCCGGAGCCTCGGCAAGGGCCGCGCCACCCGCCGGCACCTCGGCAAAGCCTGCCAGCTCCCGGGAAAGCCTCGTCCGGGATCCCGGGAAGGCAGGCCGTCCAGCTCCGGGAATGCCTGCGGCTCCGCCCCATTACAAGATGGCGCAGGACTGGCAGGCTGCCAGGGAGGAGAGCCTAGTGCGCATGCGCAGCTCTCTCCTCAGGCCCTCCTCAAGCAGTACCCCCTCCCAAAGGGAAATATGCTAATGAGGAACTGCGTGTGGCACCAATGAACAGGCAATATGCTAATGGCTGTGGCATCAATGAACGGGCCACATGCTAATGAGGTGTATCTTGGTGCACCAATCCGCATCCACTACGACACCTCCTCCCCCTCCCTGGGAGACTATAAAAGCAGCAGCTCTGCTGCTGTCCAGGGTCCTGGGAGTCAACTATCAAGGTGCTCCAGAATAAAGCTGACTGAGAAGATCCCGGTGGTGGCGTGACTTTCTTCTGGTCGAGGGAGGAGCGTCGCACATATGCACACATGCACGCACATGTAGAGGTCAGAAGATAACATGGCAAGAGTTGAGTCTCTCCTTCTACCACGTGGGTTCTGGGAGTCAAACTCAAGTCATCAGCTTGGGTGGCGAGTACCTGCACCATCTTACCAGCCACCTCGATACACTCTGAAAAGGAACAAAGGGACTCAATGGAGGGAAGACTGTCCTTTCAGTGAACACTGCTGAATCAGGAGACATGAAAACAATGAAAGGCTTACAAATCAAAATCCTCACATTTCAGATAAAAATTCACTCAAGATGGACTTTGGACTTAAATGCAAAATATAACAACAAAACCTCAAGAAAGCGTAGGAAAAAGTCTTTGAGATCTAGGATAAGGATAAGATTTTTTTTAGACCTGACATCAGAAGCCTGATTCATAAATGGAAATCTTGAAACACTGGATCTCATCAACATTAAAAACTCCTGCTCAAGGATGGCAAGACTGTGTAAAAGTGGTGCATTACTAACTGCTAGGATGTTGTGGAGTTCTTTTTTTTTTTTTTTTTTTTTTTTTTTTGGTTTTTCGAGACAGGGTTTCTCTGTATAGCCCTGGCTATCCTGGAACTCACTCTGTAGACCAGGCTGGCCTCGAACTCAGAAATCCACCTGCCTCTGCCTCCCAAGTGCTGGGATTAAAGGCATGCGCCACCACGCCCGGCTCTGTTGTGGAGTTCTTATAGATTTGGACTTCTTATAGATTTCTAAGCATGCAGACTCCAAAAATCCTTGGAACCTGTTGGAGTGATAAGTGTCTTTTTGTGCTAATGAAATAACTGTTGTATCCTAGGTAGCTGAAGGATGGCTGATGGCCACCAAGCTCCCAGGACATGGAAGGGCTAAAAATTAGACTGAACCCATCAGACATGGTTGCCAGTTTCAGGAGGTTCTGGACAGTTAAAACCTGTGAAGGTTCCTGAGCTGTGGTTCTAGGAAGGCCCCTTCCCACACATATTGCACTGAGTCCTTCATCTGTATATTCTGCTAATGCCTGTAAAGTACCCAAGAATTTTCCTCGACTCTGTAAGCTGCCCATGCAAATGAACTGAACCTGAGCAGAAAGTTCTAGAAACACAGGTTATAGCAGCACAGGTGAGACACCTGGAGCTTGTAATTGATATCTGAAGTGTGGGTAATCATGGAGTCCAAGCCCTCAATCTGTGTGATCCAATGTTATGGCCAGGTAGACAGTGAGAACTGAGTCAAATTGGAAGATACCAGCTTGTGTCAGTTACAGCAAACATTTGGGGGACTTCTATACTTACTGTTGTGCATAAAAGCATGTATGTATGTATGTATCTATGTATGCATGCAGCCATGGGAAAACATTAACTTGCATAGCCAGCAGATGACTTTTATTGAGAATATATAAAAATGTACATAATCTGACATAAAAAAAACAATGGATTCAATTAGAACTTGGCCAATATGCACAGAGTTTTTACCATGTATGGCAGAAAGCACTTGAGAAGATGCTCAATGCTCAAGGTCACTCACTGCACATGAAATCAGGGGATGCCTTCATTTATCTATTAGGAGGGCTACAAAACATTTACTGATGTCAGATGCAGTGGCATACTTTTAATCCCAGAACTTGGAGAGAGGCAGATCTCTCTGAGTTCCAGGCCAGCCTGGTCTTCACAGGAGACCTTATTTCAAAACAAACAAACAAACAAACAAACAACAAAAAACCAAACCAAAACCAAAACCAAAAACCAATCCTGTTCGAATCTGTATCATTTCCTATCACTATTGTAGCAAACAATAACAAAATTTGTCTTAGGACAGAACAAAATATTTCGCAATCCAGGTCAGAAGTCCCAGAGTTCATGATTGTGTTCCATCCACAGTGAAAAGTCGGTATCCATAGCATACCTTTCTGACTCTTGTAACTCACCGAATTTATAGAACCACCCAAGAATCCAGAATAGTCTGTTGTTCAGGCTCACCTGGCCAAAACCTAAATTCTACTTGTAACCTTGGATCCCCAACCCCACAGCACAGGGTCTGGTAATTAGGACAGGACTTGTGTGAAGCCACTACTCTGCTTATCACAGCATCAGACAATCGGGGCACTGATGCAGAGAGACTGAAGCTCTTGGTGTCACTGGTGGGGATGTAAACTGGTGCAGCTGCTCAGGAAAAAGTTTGACAATTTTAATAAAGTTACATATACACTCAAACATATAACATAACGATTACATTCTGGGATATTTATTCCAAAGATATATAAAGAGGTCTGTTCACCCAAAAGCCTGTATATGAATGTTAATTACAGCTTTGTTCGTGATAGGAAAACCAACCTGGGAACTGCCATTGGCAGCAGCGACCTGAGGCAGCAGCTCCTTGGTGTCTTTCTTGGCACTCTGAGGCATTCCTTTAGTCTTTAGAGACCTCAACGCGGGTGAAACTCGGTTCTTGACTTCAGTGCAGAAAGAATTTCATAGCAACCAGCACAAGCAAAATTGGAGCTTATTAAAAACAAACAAGCACCCAAGAATATGCATACCTTTTAAAGAGGAGTTGCAAAAATTATTACATATCCATGTATGAACATACATGTGGGGGCAGATGTTGATATCAGGCATCTTGCCTACATGTATGTCTGTATACTGCGTACATACCTAATACTTGTGGAGGCCAGAAGAGGGCATCAGGTCCCTTGAAGTTGTAGTTACAGATGGTTATGAGCCACCACATGGGGGCTGGGAATTAAACTTCAGTCCTCTAGCAAAAAGCAGCCAATGTTCTTAACTGCTGAGCTATTTCTCCATCCCTCTACCTTAGTTTTTTGAGACAGCATCTCTAATTGAAACTGAAACTCTCCAACTGGTTACACTGTCTGGCCAGCAAGCTCCAGTGTTCGTTTTTATGTCTGCCTTCACAATGCTGGGATTATAGTGTGTGCTACTATAACTAGCTTTTTAAGTGTGTGCTTGGTCCCCAAATAGGTCTTTGTGCTTGCATGGCAACTACATTATTGCTTTACTAAATGAATCATGTCCTCAACTCCAAAAGTTGCTAAGTATTAAAAGACTCGTAAAAAAAAAAAAGGTGGGGTCTCATTATGTATAATGGACTTGCCTCAACTAACTACATAGATCAGACTAGCCTCGAACTCACAGAAAAGTGCCTGCCTCTGCTTCTTGAGTACTGGGATTAAAAGCACCATACCTGGCAAAAGGTATTTATCCAAACATAGACTTTCATCAAGGGAGTTAAGAGACACTCAGGAAAAGAACTCAACATACATAAACGTGGGTATGGGCTTCTGAAGGGACAGCCAGAATTATATATATATTTGGTGGCACTCAAGTTATACCAAAAGAGAGTTGCTAAGAAATTTCTCTTTCCCCCCACCCGAGGGTCTATGTAGCCCTGGCTGGGCTGGAACTTGTTATGTACACCAGGCTGGCTTTGAACTCACAGATATCCAACTGCTTCCCTGTCCTCATTGCTGGGACTAAAGGCATGCACCATCATGCTGGGCCCTTTCTCTTTTGATAAATGTGAAGGTGCAGTTGGATAGGATTAAAATCTGGCAAAGTAGAACTATGGGCCACTTGGGTTACATAAGGGATTTAAAATATCTTTTACAGTTTTACAGATGGGAAAGAAGGCCAGGCAATGCTGACACACACCTTTATCCCAGCACTTGGAAAGCAGAGGCAGAAAGATCTCTGTAAGTTTGAGGCCAGAGTTCCAGAACAGTCAGAGTCACACAGAAAGAGCACTTTGTGAAAACAACTCCTACACCAAATAAGGAAAATGGAAGGAGAGAGGCAGGATCATCTAGGATTACACGTGACTACATATGAAAGGCAACCATGTGTGAAAGGTAATCCTGGCAGGTTATGTCAGCCAGGCCTCCAGGACCAGTTCATCCTGGCCATCCATGTCTCCATGGTAGGCTCCAACTCTCAGCTACATCCCAGATCCTACCTAGATCCTCCTCCCTACACAGAGACCAACTACAGAGCAGCCCATTCTCAGTTGGACATTTGCAGTCTCCTCCCACAGACCTCACTCAAACCTGTCAGCAGATCCTCCTCACTGTGCCCTCAGACCAGCTGGACCCTGTTTGTCCCTCTAACCCAAATGCTTCCACACTGTAGTCCACTAGCCCCTCCCACTCCTATGCAGTAATCAGACCAGGCAGGCTGGCTGAAGATCCACAGGGCCATCCTGTGCCTTGACCCTGCAGGAGAGCTGTGGGATGGCGAAAGTGGGGACTGTGGTGGTCAACCCTGCTACTTGCTACAACAGCCAGGTGCTCCTACAGCGGAGACCCGCTAGCTTTTAACTCTTCCAAGAGCCTAGAAGAGGGCCTTTTATAACATTTCATCTATTTAAGACCAGCAACAAATTAAAGTTTAATTTTTTTAAAAAAGTGTTGGCTATAGATGCTGGTGATGGCTGTGCCACCATGGGATTGTTCAACTGGCCGAATTGGGGCCTTCATGATGGCTCAGCAGATAAAGATTCTTGATTAACTACTTGAGTTCCACCCCAGAGACCCACATGGTAGAATGAGATCCAATTTCACACGCATGAGCACACACACACACACACACACATAAAGTACAATACAAAATAATTTTATGTAATGTGTATTTTGCCACAATAAAAATGTAAACACAAAAGCTTGCTGATGGAGGTGGGGGAGTATGCCAGGGGTGAATGGGGGTAGAAAAGAGAATT
This sequence comes from Mus minutoides, assembly GCA_902729485.2. Classification (NCBI taxonomy): domain Eukaryota; kingdom Metazoa; phylum Chordata; class Mammalia; order Rodentia; family Muridae; genus Mus; species Mus minutoides. Next base: position 6,007 of record LR753561.1, read on the forward strand.
GGTGGGTTTTTCTAGGCTGGGAGAGGGGCACCCTGAAGTAATATTTGAAGCTTTTTAGTCTAGCAAGCAGAGAAAGCAAAAATGGGCACAGAGGTAGCAGGAAAAATAAGGATTAAAGAAAGAGAAATTTGGATGGGTTGGAGGCATCCTAGGTGAGCCTGCCAATGGGAGAGACTAGGGGACTTTGTATGGTTTATGTAGGGAGCCGCTAGAGACTCATTGGGTGCTCACCCTTTTACAGTTTAGGTAAGTACAGGACCATCTCCCTAACCCCTTTTAGGGACACCTGGCTCTTGGCTAGTATTCAGACCATCCAGAAAGTGTACACCATCTAGCTGGTATGGAGGAGACAGAAAAATGTGCATGTTGTGTCATAGATGGCTGTTGAATGTAGATCCGGGAGAGGTCCCTAGTGGCTGGGGTGGGTACCTTTGCAGTATTAGCCCCAGATCTTGTGTACAAATGGTTCAGGCCCCCTATGACCAGCCTGGGAGTCCTAGGGCAAAGAGAATAACAAGAGGAAACCTGGGGCAGGGAAACTAGAGGCAGCAGTGTGGGCGCAGGGCACAGAGCTGCAGTGAAGGCACCAGGCTCTGGGAGTCTAGCTGGACTGGGTGCCTTGTCTGTATCCCATGCCCTGGAATCCAGCTCCTCTCCTCCTGGAGCCCTCAGGAATCTAGAAGAGCTTGACACAAGACCAGTGCCTTCAAGATATGGTTCTATCCCTTAGAAGGGCCCTTGCGGTCATGAGTCCTAGAGTTACAACAAACTGCGTTCATGAGTCCTAGAGTTACAACAAACTGTGGCTTCAGTGTCCACACCTGTGCTGCCTCGTGAGCCACGGCTCCGGCACTCCCATTTACCAGTGGGATCTGTGTTCATTCACCAAAACATCACTTAGCACAATGACTGAAATCTGTCATCTTACCAAGAGTCCATGATTCCAAGGTCAGACAGGCTGTGGGCAAAGCCTCAGGCCAACTGGAGAGCCATCTATCTATCCTTCACTGGCAGGACTACAGTGAAGATTCTGTTGTGGCTGGATTGGGGTGTTCTGGAACACCAGCTCTGAGCTCTAATGGGGTTAGAGCAGTGGTTCTCAACCTTCCCAATGCTGTTAATACAGCCCTTCAATAGTTCCTCATGTTGTGGCGCCAACCACCACAGAACCATTTTCATTGATACTTCATAACTGTAATTTTGTTGTGGTTATGAATTGAAATGTAAGTATCTGATATGCAGGATTTCTGGGTATGTGACCCCTGTGAAGGGGGATCACAACCTACAAGTTGAGAACCACTAGGTTAGAACCTAAAGTGTATTCCAGTGTGTAGATCAAGGTGAAGTGTGACCACAGGGCCTCCCCAGAGGGGAGGAGAGTGCCTAAGTTTGTCATCCCCAGGAGGAGGGTGGAAAGGGTCAGGTTAAATGTCCTGTGCTGTGGCTTCTTCCTACTTCCCTCTCACCTAGTTTTAGACCCTCTTACATGTCACAAGCTCTTCAGCTGTCAACCAGCATCAGGCACAAAAGAGCAGGAGAGGCAACCAGTGGGGTTCTACTGTTCCTGTCTGCTTGTCAGGACTCTAGTGAAGGACTCCGTGGAGCTGCCTCCCACACTATGTTCCTTCCAGTTGACACCTGGGAGGCTTTGGTCCAAGTACATTGAGATTTCTAGTAGCATATTCCTGGATGAGTAGATTTTGAACCTGATTCTTCTAAAGTTATTCTCACTGTACAGATAGGAATCCCTCCTCACTCTCTGTAGGGGTCCCACTTAGCCTGTTTCACAGTGTGTCTTAGGGTATTAGATGGCTCTTGGATGACCTGAGAGGGCGGGGTCTAGATGGGATATGGGGACTGGGTTCCTGTGCATGCATCCTTCCACCTATGCCTTCTCTTAGATCTACCCCACCAGGCCTGTGTATGCTGTCATTAAACAGGCTGAGCCAGGAGGTTCAGGCAGGTTGCAGGCAGGCTAGATGCTGTTTTGCACTTCATTACATAAGCTGGATGTAAAACAAGAAACCTAGCCGGGCGTGGTAGTGCACGCCTTTAATCCCAGCACTCGGGAGGCAGAGGCAGGTGGATTTCTTTTTTTTTTTTTTTTTTTTTTTTCGAGACAGGGTTTCTCTGTATAGCCCTGGCTGTCCTGGCACTCACTTTGTAGACCAGGCTGGCCTCGAACTCAGAAATCCACCTACCTCTGCCTCCCGAGTGTTGGGATTAAAGGCCTGCACTACCACGCCTGGCTACGGCAGGTGGATTTCTGAGTTCGAGGCCAGCCTGGTCTACAAAGTGAGTGCCAGGACAGCCAGGGCTATACAGAGAAACCCTGTCTCAAAAAACCAAACCAAACCAAACAAACAAACAAAAAAACCCAAAACAAGAAACCTAGAGTATCTTAAGCATTTAATGCCTGTGATGAGAAAGGCAGTCCCAACAGGCAGAAGATAGGTACTTGTGAAACCATCAAATAAAAAACGTCAAAGCCTGTTTGACTTTCTCACAAAAGTAGTAATGCACAGTGCTCTTAATTCCTCACCCAGCACAAGACTGAAAATGAGGGAGAGGGAGAGGGAGAGGGAGAGGGAGAGGGAGAGGGAGCAGAGGGAAATTCTGGTTGTCATTGCAGGGCAAAGACAAGGGGGTTCCTAAGTTTCCAACTGCTGTAACAGGGAAGACAGGAAAGGCAGCTCCAGCACTATCAGGGCTGAGCAGAGGTTAGCCGTAACCAGCAGGAGGGGCCTATGTAGAAGAGTCTCCTGTAGGCGGTCACCAGACTAAAATGCTGCAGCAGCGAACTTTAAATTCTTGGTCCTTTTGAACAAGGGCCCACACACCTGCACTTAAACACAACCTCCAAGGATGGGTTTGAAGGACAGTGTGCTTCTCTGACTTGCTACAGGCCTCAGAAGGGACTGAGTTCCAGGGCCCACAGTGGTCACTAGAGTGTAGAGTGTAGGAGAAGGCAGGAAGAAACGATGAGGGCGGGCCCACAGGGTGAAGGGGAAGGGCTATGAAATGTATTTGAAACTAAGGGTCCTACTTAGACCTTGCTGTTGGGCAAGGGTCCAGTTCATTAAAAGCAGTTTGTCCAATGACTTAATCCTGGAAAGTGTGGTGAGTTTTATTAGACATGTTTCTTGGTGTCAACTTCCTAATGAGCAGGTGTCTTCCTCTTTTTTTTTCTTCACCTTCCTTTCTGATGACAAGGCTTTCCCGCTCAACTCGGAGCTTGTCTATTTGGTGAGGGTGGTTGGTCAGCAAGCTCTCGGGATCCAGGTCTCTAGCTCCCCAGGAATCACGGCATGTACTGGGCATCTCACCTAGCTTTTTCTGTGAGTCTGTGAATCTGGACTCAAGCTCACACTTGTGCAGCAACATTTTACCACTGACCCATCTAGCTCCTCAGGCCAGGGGAAACTGCCTCCAAACCTTCTACTTAAGAAAACAATCAACCTTGTCTTTATACTCTGCTGATACAATCAGCAGCAGATACCTGGGATACCAGCTGTGGCCATCTCTGCAGTTTGTGAGTGGACATGCAGGCAGGACAGTGTCTTGCTGTCATGGTTGATGTCAGATACCCATGGAAGAGTCAGACCTGGTAGTTTGGACCCTACTAGGGGCCTAAATGAGGAGATCCAGGAAAGGCAGAAGGGCTCACAAGTTAGGGAACTGGCAAAGGACAACAGGGAAGGAGCTGGGAAATCTACCTACTCTAGAGCACACTCACACCTTCTGGGCAGGCAGAAAGGAGCATCATCAGTCATGAGACAAAGGTGTCTCTGTAACTGAAAACAGTTTTCTGAAGACAAGCTGCAAGGGACTAATGAGCATGAGGTGATTCCTGCCTCCATGGAGCAGGCTACCTCTGAAAACATTAGAGTTTACAGACATATGAGCAAGCACTCACTACCACACATGGAAAACCAGCCAGGGAGACAGGCTGGACCTGGCTTTGAACTTCTCAAAGGTGTTGGGAAGATCAGAGGCTAGCACACACCAGTTTGTGTGCTCCAAGGGGTAAAGGGATACATGTGATTTGCGGGATGAGGGTCTCAAAAACCAGGTGTCACATGGAGTTAAGGGTAGGAAATCTTGAGGTACAGGGAATTTCTGCAGAGGTGTGAGATTAACTCTTGCCTATGCTGGAGGAGGCTGGTACACACAGAAAGCAAAATGGTGTCAGGCAGGCGGGCAAGCAAGCAGGTGTGGTATCCACTTCTGGCCCTGTGGCCCAGGTACTTACTCTGCTACCAGAGCAAAGTGGCCAGGCATCCTTGGTGGTCCTGTTGTGGGAGGGTTTGAATCTTTCTTCCCCTGGCTCTTTCCTACCCTGACCTTATATAATGCCTCTATGAGGAGGTAGACCCTTCTCCTCAGCTAAGGGTTGGGAAGCCACTGAGGCACCCATGTCTGAGTTGTTGCGGGTTCAGGTGAATGACAGCTGTTGTCAAAAGGGAGAAGCTACCTTATGCCAGTCTTAGGTTGGATGGCTGGAGACAGATGAGGTAGCCATAGGCCATACACCTTGGGGAGAGATACTTGCTCCTATAACTAGCATCAAGAGTTGTACTAGGAAGTCCGTGAGGCCTTGTCTAGCTCTTTGCAAACCCTAGTGTGTAGATGCAGCAGGAAGTGAGGCAGGCCTACCTCCAGGCATCTTTAATCTTTTTTTTTTTTTTTTTTTTGGTTTTTCGAGACGGGGTTTCTCTGTGTAGCCCTGGCTGTCCTGGAACTCACATTGTAGACCAGGCTGGCCTCGAACTCAGAAATCCGCCTGCCTCTGCCTCCTGTGTGCTGGGATTAAAGGCGTGCGCCACCACACCTGGCCGGCATCTTTAATCTTGACCAACTGGCAAATGCTAACCTACCAGGCATAAGTCCATCCAGAAATCCAGAGGCTGACTTTGTGGTGATGTTAAGAGCCTAGGCTGGGGTATGACTGTTCCCATTCTGCAGATCATCCCCACAGCCACAAGTTGAGCTGGCCCCATGAAGGGCTCTGCTCCCTCACCCCAGGAATAGCAGGGAGTCAGCAGGCTACACAAGGCCTTCTGTATGTGCAGTGTGGGTCTTGGGCTCTTGACTGGAGGATAGACAGAAGAGCCAACACTGAGAGTTCAGGTATGTTGGGATTCTGTTCTCAATTTGAAGACAAAGTGTTCAATTTTGAATCTTAAGAAATAAACCCAAAAGCCGGGCAATGATGGCATATGCCTTTAATCCCAGCACTCAGAGGAGGCAGAGGCAGGCGAATTTCTTTAGAAGCCTGGTCTACAGAGTGACTTCCAGTGCAGCTAGAGCTAAACCAAACTAAACCAATAATGGCTAGTTGGTGATGGTACACCCCTTTAGTCCCACCACTCAGGAGGTAGAGACAGACCAATCAATCTCTGGGTTTGAGGCCAGCATGGTGTGCAGAGAAAGTTCCAGGACAGCCAGGGCTACATGGTGAAACCATGTCTTGAAAACAAACAAACAAACAAACAAAATCCTACAAAACCAAAAACAAATAATGCAAGCATTTTAACATCCTGAGTTAATTGATCAATCTGAAAAGAATATTCATTTTTTTTTCTCACCTGAGACAGAGACTGGTAAGCAAGACTGGGAGGAGGCACCCAGGGCTTTCAGACCACATCCAGTAGATGTTCCAGGTAGGAGGTTCTTTCAGACATCTAACTCCCCAGACCTTCAGGCAGGTAGCAGAGCTCAACCCCAGCTGGCCACGGCCAGTCCTTGTTCTATAGAATACCCAGCTTTGTATGTAACAGGGTCACTGGCCCTCTAACCCAACAGGATAGCTTATCAAGAACTAGCCAGCCTCTGCATTAACTCCATGCATTCTACTCACAAAAGGAGGCCATCTAGTTCCTGGCTGAGCTGCCTGCCAGCTGGCCCACTAGAGGAGCAGATTTGAGGTGGGGTGAGGGTCTGTTCCCCAAGCACAGTGTTCTGGCCAGTGAGTTCTCTGCACAGCAGCTGACGCCTCCTGGACACATTTCCACACAAAATGCTTGACTGTGCTCACTCCTGTACTCTCAAGGCCTATCACTGAAGACTTTTTGTTTTTTGGGTAAGGTTATTTCTGGTCCCAGGAATGAGATGGACAATACCAGCGCTTCATTCGAGAGGCTAACAAACCCACAGGTCCTGCCTACTGAGAATGAGTAGGGTCAGTGATGGATTCTCTGGAATAGGGCACAACACAGGAAGGAGAAGTCTGAGATCTAAGTAGATTCTGAGACAGACACTGAGGAGAGCCTGCATTCTAAGGGCTTGGAAGCCTGATAAACAGTGAGAAGGGATGGGTGCAAGCTAGTTTTATGTCAACTTGACAGCTATCCATAGTCACTTGAGAGCAGGGAATCTCCACTGGAAAAGTGCTTCTATAAGATCTAGCCATAGACAAGTCTGTAAGGCATCTTCCTAACTAGTGATTGATAGGGGAATACCCAGCCCATGTGGGTGCTGGGCTGCTGGTCTTAGGTTCTGTAAGAAAGCAGGCTGAGCAAACCAGGAGAAGTGAGCGTGCCCCCATGGCCTCATTAGCTCTGCCTCTAGATTCTTGCCCTTCTTGAGTTCATGCCCCAACTTCCTTCAATGATGGATTATAACATAGAAGTATTAAGCCAGATAAACAAACCCTTTCCTCCCCAAGTTACTTCTGGTCGTGGTGTTTAATCAAGGCAATAGTAACCCCAAGAAAAGGGGTCTCCAGCAGGTGGTTCAGGACCTTGTATGGGTCTTGATGGTAACAATAAAAAATTAATAGGTTATAGGATTTCTAAAAGCAGTGAGAGGCCAGGTGAGAAACAACCCAGAGCATTTAGTTTCAGTGTTGACTATGTAGAGGGATGCAGGACTCATGGCTAGGAGTCAAGGGTAATGACCACTCATGTAAGTGTTTTAATAGTGAATGTCACAGACAGAACAGAACTGCTTAAATACAGATTTATTGCAAACCAACACCAAGGAGCCAGAACAACTCTGCAGGCTGGACACCCCACTCTTTGGGTCTTTGGACAAAGGGGACAGAGTCACCCTGCTTTCCTCAGACCTCAGCTGGTGGGACTTTGAGACCACACTGTGGCTGTCATGTCTAAAAAGAGAAAACAGGCAATGTGCCAGCTTCAGTGGCGGGGCAAACCAGGGCAGTGCCTCAGGGCAAAGAACTATCTACTTGGCTGGCTGGGATTGAGCCTCACTGTGATGGAGACATGTAGATACAGAAGCCACCACCACACCATGCACTACAACATGCCTCAGGGATCAGTCACAGAGCACAGGTTCCTGCCCCACGGCCTACACCCGATGCTATGTCCCCCAGGCTGCTTTTTCTATACAGGCTTGTTTGTTGAAACACGGCAGGGACAAAGAAAAAAATGCAACACAGAAAATAAAACCATGCTATAGTAATGAAGATGAGTCAACACAGAGTAAAGCATTGTCTTAAATAAAAGAATGCAGGGCTCCGCCACGACATCATTCCTTCTGCAAGACTACCCACAGGATGAGGGCTAAGAGGGAGAAGACTGCAGGTACATACACATCACAAGACTTCCTTCTTTAGGTGAGACAGCTTACATGGGACAGGGATGTGCACAGCCTAGACCTTGATGGAAACTTCAGGAACAAATAGCAAAGTGTCCTGGGGATCTTGTGAATGTGACAGTGACCTCTGGACCTGGACGGTGACCTCTTTAAAGAGATTTCATCAACTTGGTGACCAATGTCCAATCATAAGTTCAGACTATGGAGTGGGTGTTTGGGTCCACTGTTGTCCCTTGACCGCCATCATGGTCTACCCAGGCCCATAGATTAACTCCCAGTATGGACTTTTAGGAAGTAAGCCAGAAATCCCTCAAATGCCTGCAATGAACCAGCTCCTGTCTGCACAATTGAGTAAGTTCTACAATCTGCTCTTCCAATGTCTCCTTCCAAGCAATGTGGACATGGCACTCGGTGCAGGGCTATTTCCAGAGAACAGGCTGCCTTGGCTTCAATGGGTCTTAATTCTTGCACTTTGTATGGTTGGTTACCAGAGTACAGAAATCAGTGCTGTGATGTGAACACACACACACACACACACACACACACACACACACACACAACTGAGAACCAGGCAAATGGAGATGCCAGGCACCAACTAGCACAGAGAGAGTCCGTAAGGGGATGGGAGACCAGAGTCCTGGTCCTTTGGGCAGGTCTTCATACCCTGGCTGGCCTGGCCACACAGGTTCTGAGCTCCAGGAAGCAGTCTAGTGATTAGCACAGGGAAATCTTCATTTTCTTGGACTCAATTGTAGTTGCCTTCAAGCTAGTGCATATGTTTTCCTTCCTGAGGCATGCTTCAGGTCAAAGCTCCTTAGGGAGTGTAGTTGACACGGATCTGCCAATGAACTACCAACAGGCTGTGATCTCTTCTTGAAAGTACCCAGGCTTGAATGCAGCACACCCAAAGAGGAGGTCTTGAGGGGAAAAGGTAGTGGTGGCTAGTCTCAGCTCACTTCAACAAGAATGGAAGCAAGGCAGCTGCAGTCAGAGGGCAGACAGAATCCTGGCCACACCTGGGTCAGAGGCCAGAACCTCAGACTTTCTCCTAACATCTCAAACTGACCCCAGTTCCTTCTGTTCTGCCCATAAAACTGAGGCAAGTCAAGTGAATTCACAAAGAAATGAGCAAAATGGAACACACACACACACAGAGGGATAGAGAGACAGACAGACACAAACAGAGACAGAGAGACAGACACAGGTCAACAAGTGAGGGAACCCCATAGCAGCCCCACAGCCATGCCCTGCTGGCCTCATGCAGGTGCCTGGCCCTACACAATTCAACTTAGCTTTGTCTGAGTCCAGTCACTTCTTATCCCCCATCAGAAGACAAGCAAGCAGAATAGCGTCAAAACAACAGCAAGCAGAGAGAACGGGGAGAAAGGAAATGCTGCCTGCAGTGCCTGGTTGCTGTGGAGACAGAACATGTCCCTCCTGCATGTCAAACACCTTCATTCAGTGTTGGCCACAGACACTGCCAAGCAGCAGCTGGCTCTGTACCTTCTCTAGAATAGTCTGAAGGTAGAAGGTCAGCATGGAAGGCCTGGTTCATCATGAAAGAAAAAATGGCTAAGACTGATCAGGAGGAGTAAGTCCCTGGCATGCAGGGAATGAAGAGGACAACGTCTCCATCTCCCCAATGGCGAGGGTTTCCTTTACTTCTGGTCATTAAAACTGCACAGCCCCTGGGGAGATGTTGAACATGGCTGGGTCGAATCGCTGGCCTCGGAAGGGAGAGCCTTCAGCATCCCACCCCTTCTTCAGCATCTCATGGACTTTCTACAAACAGAAAATAGAGAGATTAAAGGAGATCACAAGGCATCGCATGCTTTCTCCTAGAACAGACTGCCTGCAGGCACAGAGACATCCTGCTTCCTCGGGGCTTGAGGACTTGCCTGCTAAGGCCACTGGCCAGAGGACTGCAGGCCAGTTTGTGTCCAAGGGAGGCACCCACTGACTGCCAATTCCTCTCCAAGACTGTTCTCCCAAGACTGAATTTCTAGCTTTCCAGCTTCAGTTTCCAGTAGAGCCCTGACTGATCTTACTTAGTTCATCTTCAGTCCCTTTCCAATTAGGTCTGTCCAAGTTCCACACAACCCACAGAGCCTACAGTAATCCCCAGGGAGATGATTCAGATATGAAGCGGTGGTGCCCCAGCCCCTTAGGAACATGACTAAGGTGTGTAGAGGTGTTCCTTCCAAGGAAGGAAGTTCTTGTCATTGAAAAATTCATCAGACAATACTGGGATTGTCCAAGGATATGATGATAGAGAGGAAGGGAGAGATCTCCAAATGTCCAGCTGTGGACCAGTCAGAAACACCTCACAGCTTTTAGGACACAGTAAGAGCTAGTAGACTTAACTCCTCCCAGCCTATGGCCACTACTGTGCTGTCTAGTCCTTGAAAATCAGAGGCAGATTGGAGCTGTGTCCCTGGTGACAGCAGCTGTGCCTGTGCTAATGGGCTATCCTTCCTCTGAGCATCTGTCTTCCTCAGTTGCTACCATAGAAGTAACCAAGATAAGGAGATCTTTCTTTCCTTCCAACTGTAAGAAACCAAAAAGACTAACAAGACACATGGCTAGAGATTGTCCCCCAGTGGAGCACTTGTTGTAGACAGCCCTGTAGGACAGGCACAGAGGACAGGTGCTGCTGCCCTTATCACTAGGATGACAGATTGAAAGCAAAGTGAAAAATTTTGAAAGTCAGCAAAGTTACTGGATTCTCAGAACTATGAATTATTAAACAAAATCCAAGCTTCCTGATAAGTGAGTCTTGGCTTGTTTTTAAATCTAAGTGAAGTAATAACAAGCATATTAAAGATACTTGGTCCATAGTAGGCCTCCATCTTTGCCCATGAGAAGTATGAAGCTGTATAGTCTCAAAAGAAAACAAGATAAGACCAGCCAGATAACCTAGGCAGATAACCTTAGCCAGCTCCAGGGTGAACAAGAACCTAGTGGCTGTGTGGGACCCACTAAAAAAGGACAACTGAGGGAGTTCAGGATGCCAAGATAAATCCATGGCCCTTTCTCCAGAGCCAAGGTAGAGAGAGATCAGACCATCCTGTGTGCCACCAAATTTACTCATAGGATTTAGTGACATCTATCTCTGCAATGTCTGTCACTGCTTATAAGGGGTAAGTGCTACCAGGCTGGAGGAATCCTAAAAAGACACATCAAAGCAATGACACCTGCATACTTCCACATAACCCTTCTAGATGAACATCTAACTGGGGAAAAGATGAAGAGTATTCCATTTGTTGACTATGGAAAGAAGTGACCTTATGGCAATTAAAGAATTAAAAAACAAACAAAAAGAGGTATATTACCACTTCAAGATTAAAATGCTTTAAAATACAAAGCACTGGTGGCATTAGAAGCACAATTTAAAATTCTGGCAGATTTAGAAAACTTCAAATTTACACCATAAATGGGCATCAATACAGAGCCTGTTGGTAACTGTGACTGCCAATGTGCACAGCAGATGGAGGCTGGCAGAGGAACCTGGCCCCATTTCCATTCTCTCTCTGCTACTTAGGAGTGGCAATCCTAGAGAAGTGACCTCAGCTACCTATGAAAGCCCTGTATGTGAGTACTGATTATGAGCTAACCTGCTGTATCAGGACCTACCTTTCTAGTTCTGTTTCTTTGCTCAATAAAAGAAAGTGCTAAAGATACTTTACATGGAACCCCAGGGTGCTGTACACTGAAGATGTATCTCCAAGGCATTTCAAGCCTAGAATGGAACTAAAACTTCAGCACAGATACTACATGGATAGTGGAACTTGTGAAAATTGAACAAAGCCCTAAGAGCTATGTTCCTGACTATCCACAGCCAGAGGCTTCCTTGGCCATCCTGATTTGTTCAGTTCTGGGGATGGAATCACATTGGGTTCCACCCATGCCTTAGCTCCTTGAAGGCCTTGCTGGGACCACATCTGGGCAAGAACACTCGCTCCCTCAATGGCCCTTGCGAGATCCATGACAAGTCCACAGCAAAATCAATTTAGACTCAAGACAAAGCTCTTTCCACTAGACCACAGCATCTTCAAGGTATTCCTTAGTGTCCTTCTTAGCTGGGTTGTTGTTAGTCTTCTCAGTTTCGCAGTGTTGGATCATAAAGAGCTGTGTGGAAGCTGTCCATCAGCCGTGGGCAAGTCTTCTATGCACAGTTGTGAGGACCTTCTGTTCCACACTCAGGTTTCTGCAACGTCTTGTGGGCAAAGAGGGCAGTCTTCATAGAAAGCAAAAACAGGACACCCCCAAAGTCTTGCCTTTGGAGACAGCTTTCCAGTAGCAGCCCCCACACAGGATACTGTATTAAGTGTGACTGTGCACAGTGCATACATATGAGGGTTAGCCCTGTTATCATTTGATCCTTTTGCTAGCCTGTTTCAGACTGGCAGTGAGGGACTTCCTGAGAGCTGCCTTGGTTTACTGGATGGAGACAAGCATACGACCCTATTCCCAGTCTGGGACAGTAGGCTGGGAAGCAGTTGTCCCAACTAGGTGATCTGAGACTTACAAGGATGGGAAAAAAGCAGCCAGTTCCTGAAGAGGACCATTATTAAGACTGCAAAACAAGGCTGAACTGTCTGAATAAGGTCACATTAAAGAGGCTAGCCTCTTAACTCCTTGAAGATAGCTGTGTGCTTGCTCTCCCTGATGCAGACTGTTTTCCATCTGTCCTTGAGGAAGGTTACACTAAGCCATGCCAGAGGGCATCAGTACCGAAGGAAAAAAGGAGAGCTGCACAAAGGACAAGAGCCTGGGAGGGGCAAGGGAGACAGGGTGCACAGAACCTGACCCTGCACTGCTGCTAACTCCCAGGCAAGTGGCACTGAGGTTGTTTTGACATGTGTTCTGCAAGGGATGCAATCCCAGAGACCTGGAGACTCACAGGTGCAGAAAGCTGGAGGACCTTCTAGCTTCTCTTACATCTCATAGTTCAAATCTGCAGAAGACTTCACTGAAGTCTGGCGAATGCACAAAGGCAATTCAAGCCACAATCCGTATCTATTTGTGTTTCTCTACAACAAAGACTCAGTCACAGCATCTGGGGAAGGTATGAAGAGCCACACTTATCCTTGGTCTCTCCATTCTGTGGCACAAACTTCTCAGTGGTACTTGGTAGCTCCTCCTCATCTGCGTTCACTTCTCTGGTCAAGGCAGGCTCTTTCCTTGGCAGTCACCTGCTAAACATATCTAAGTTCTTCTGTGGACAAAGTCCTGATCCTGGGCACAGGAGTGAGCCAATCCATAAGGCCCCACCCCCGAGGCAAAGTGCCACAGATAGACCTTGTATCTAGCAGACACAAGCCAACATGACTGTATTACACTGTGACCAAGCAGGTCTGGCTACCTCTGCTAAGGTGAGGTTCCAAAGTTCCAAGTTTCTGCCTAAGAACCTCTGTACTACATGGACCTTCCCTCACAGACGATCTTCTCCTCACCACACACAGGGTCAGGACAGAGCAGAAAACCCCAACCCTCTGCTAGAGCTACTATGAGGCACAATATATCCTGAGACCTCAAAACATCAGTCTCTTCATTTTGAAACAGACACTCTAACCAGAACTGTTGTGCAGAGCCTATAACCAGTTAACCCACCCTGCCCATCACAGCTCATGCTCAAGACATGTGCTGGTATGGCCTGGGGGAAGAGGTAAGGACACCAGTGCTGCTTCTAAAGTTGTGTCCATGAAAACAGACTACAGTGGCCAGTGCAACAACAGAGCATACTAAAGACCCCTGCCCCAAGGTATAATGCCACTCTGAAGGGAAAGACGGGACAATACAAACAAACCACGAAGAAAGGCTCCTTCAGAGACAACAGGGAACACATATTAACTTCTCTGGAGCCCTGGGAGCTGCCTTTCTGTAGATAGCCTATACCCAGTTGCCAATCCTTCTCTGAGCCATGCTTGGTCTACATGCACACGAGCTCATGTGCTGTTTGGCTGGGCATTTCATAGTGATGAGAACCCAAAGCAACAGCCTTTTCTTTCCTAAGTAGCTACTTTCAGGATTATTAAGAGGAAGAACAAATGTGTTTATCTAAGCAATCATTCTTTGCCACCAGCAGCCTGTCCCTGGGCACTCTACAGGTCAGGCATAGCCTTCTGCTCTCCCAGAAGCTGCTGACATTCCCTTGTTACAGCCCCAGCACTCCACTTCACTCACCTACTATTTGCTGTGCATTACCTTTTGGAGTCAGAACCTAAGCTGGCCCTGAAGCCTAGCCCTCCCCCCTTCTACCAATGGGGCTCTCAGGGCTCCAGGGAGTTGCCTGTAGATAAGGCATAAGGAGTCATCAACACTCAAGGATTCTAAGCTATGGTGTGTTCAGAGTAAATAAAGAGACACCCTCAAGGCTGTGCCATGCAGCTCAGGTATGAGATATGGCTGAATAGCAATGTTTATCTGTCCTCAGGTAAGGACTAGGTGACATGAGCAATTGGGCTTCCCTAGCTAAGCAGGACACTGTAGAACTAAAGCAGAGGCCAAGGGCCAAGCCAGGACTACCCTATTCCCATCCCCTCTTCCCCACCAGCGTGACCCACTGCTTGCTGAGGGTACAAGGAGGGCTGTGGTGCTCATACCAGCTCATGGCTCTGGGGCTTGCCCTGCAGTTTCTGGTGGTAGTCAAAGGTGAGTCTGTCAAGGACTGCCTGCTCCTCCTCATCCACAGTAGCCATGGAGCGCTCCTTGTTGATCTTGTCAATGTCGATGGGTTCTTCCCCCTCCAGGATGGCACTCCACCAATACTCGCCAACCTTGCTCAGATTCACCTGGGACAAACAGAGAGAAAACTTGTATCAAGTATGGCAGGAGACAGCCCAAGCCTGTGGAGAAAGAATATTGAGCACTGTGGACAAAGGCTAGCAGAGGACAGCCATACTGTGCTGGGGACACCGCAAAGTGTGTGAGGGGCAGATATTCTAGGCTGAGTTTAGGACCTGCACAAAGGGAAGGTGGCTGAATGAGTAGATAGTTGAGGTCACACGCGGGAACCTCTGAGCGAGAGGTCATGTTGAAGGCACTTAAGGAGACCTGAATCCTACAGGTCTTGGTCCTCAGAGTCAGAATACTGTCTACCACATGTGTCTGCCCTTCCTGGGCAGACACTGTTTTCTGAAACCTGGCCCTGGGCCTTCCCATGCTGCTACAGTCCTGCTTGGTGAGGCCTTGTCTCTGCCCAGCTCAACCATGTTCCTCCCTTCCAAGAGCCACACTTAGTCTCCTGCTGCCTTTCTGGGAGATGGGACCTCTGAGATGAAGTGTGCAGCCTAAAACATGACAGAATCTTTCAAGGATCCCTCCCATGACAAGGAAGGCCTGTCCCCACTTCCTCCTTGGCACCTGCAGTAACCCTCCAGCCCCAGTCCTAGACATCAATGGTTCAGAGAGGTGTCCAAGAGGAGTTGAACACAAGCTGCAGGATAGTCTAAGATCAGTGTGGTCAAGCAAAGCAGCATCTACCCAATACCATGCAGTGCCCTTAGTATTGGAATCTGTAAAGCTTATGACCACAGAAACTCAGAAGCCAAGTGGAATTTCAGCAGGAGAGGAATAGAGACCATCAGCAGCATCTTACAAAACTGGTGTTCAATGGCACAGGCACTTTTGTCACAGGACACCATACAGGACACACCATTTCCCAAAGCTACTGGTCAAATGGGCACACAAAAGAAACTGGAAGCGTTGGCAGTAGCCTTTGTGGTCACTGGCTGGACGACTCACCAGGAAACTTTTATCTGAGTAGACCAAGTTATGTTCGCCCATCCTGTAAGCTGACTGTGATGGGCTAAACCATACAGTGCTCAGACAGGGTTAAGGGCTGCTGTGCCTGGCCTGGAGAACCCTGGAGTCAGTCCCCTTAGTACAAGCATCTAAGAGGTTAAGCTGGTGGTAAAGAACATTCAGTGGAGGCTTCCAGAAATGAAAAAAACAACACAAAAACTTGTAATCGTGATATGACATTAGTACCTTGTAAGATCTTTTTTAGAATTACTTATTTATTTATTTTATTTATGAGCATACTGTAGCTGTCTTCAGACACACCAGAAGAGGGCATCAGATCCCATTACAGATGGTTGTGAGCCACCATGTGGTTGCTGAGAATTGAACTCAGGACCTCTGGAAGAGCAGTCAGCACTCTTAACCACTGAGCATCTCTCCAGCCTCCACCTTGTAACTTCTACTTCTTACGCCAAAAGTACAAGGGAATGAACATAGGGAAGAGGGGCCAAAGAGATGATGCACGGATTCAGATCACTGGCTGCTCTTCTGGAAGACCTGGATTTGATTCTTAGCACCCAGATGGTGGTTTCCAACTGTCAATAAATCCAGTCCCATGGGACCTAATATCCTCTTCTGGCCTCTCTGAGCATTGTACACATATTATTTGCTGGCAAAACACCCATACACATAAAATAATGGGGGAGGCCACATTTTTTTTTAAATAGGCAAAACACGTACCAATGGTGGCACCTTCACCAGTATGACTTATGCTGTTTTGTCCGCACTTATAAACTATAAACTTAAACAAAGCTATTCTACATATTCTAATCCACAGGCCCTAAAATGATGTGCAGTTTATGAGGTGGGGACCCCAAATAAGCCACAGAAACCCTAATGCTGAGAATCTGACCCTGTCTTTACCAAGACTGAGGGGTGACAAGCCTTCAAGTAGGAAATATGCTTTCTCTATTTCAGGAAGCATTGTGAGGTGCTTACAGAGGAACTCTAAAGCTGCTGGAAAGAAGAGAGCCTTTTATCTTTATCAATAATGATCATTACTGAGATCTACAGTAGTATACTATTAGAACACCTCCCTCCCCCAACCAAGGCTCTGTAACATACACGTTATCATGACTATTTAAGATAATGACAGATCCTGTAAGTCAGGGCTGTGGGAGGTAGATTCTCTTTCAGCTCCAAGCCCACCAACAGGATTACAGGGAAAAAGACCCAACACTGTCTGTAGATCAGCTATTCCTAGTGGACCTTTGTACACCACAAGGACCAGACACAAAATTACCACTAAGTCTACACAGATGCTCAACCCCATAGCTCCACAGACATGATAAGAAATGGAACACAGGACAAGTCTCTGGCCTACCCCACAGTAGAGAGTGGATTACAGTCACCAGCCAGATGTAAGGGAAAGATTCACTTCCAGGTCTACAGTGGGAAGATGGAGTAGGGTTCATCCCATTCCAGGTCCACCTATGTACTTAGGAAATCTAGCAAAATTCATGATGAATCCAATCACTTTTTATCATTAGAAATATTTTATCTATATTTATTTTCACAGAACTTCCATTTACAGGAACATACTCAAATTCCCCCCCCCCCCAAATTCTCAAAGTTACCGAAGCAGTAAGGATCAAACTAAGGGCACTGTGAATACCAGAGAAGTAATACACGATTGCACTACACTTCAGGCTCTTTGTATGTGCGTGTGCTGCATGCACACAAGTACAAGTGTGTCCACCCATGTGGATAAGGAGAACAGAGGAGAACGTTGGGTATTTTCCTCTATTGCTCTCCACCCTATGAAGCGACCCTAGCTGGCCAGTGAGCTCCTGGGATCTGGCCCCACTCCACATTTAAGTCATAAGCAATCATGCCTGGTTTTGGCTATTGTTTGCTAAAACCAACCAACCAACCAACCAACCAACCCCCACAGCACAGGTGCGGTCGTCATGCTTACGCAGCAAGTGCTCTTGCCCACTACACCATCTCTCAAGCCCCTCAGTCCCCACCCCACATCCCTTTTTGAAACCTGTTTAAGGATGGCCTTGAATTCATAATTTCATGATTATCCTGTCCCTGAGAACTAGGATTAAAAGTATGTACCACCACAACAAGCAGCTTTTAAAATATCTATAATTAAAACACAAACATTCCTCAGTCAGGTATGCATGTCAACTATCTAACTGGATGTTACTAGCAGTAGATAGCATGGTTTCACTCATATCATATCACCAAGTAACACCAAAATGCATCACTCATTTATGCTGGTAAAAGATGTCAGCCACCTTGTTTTAAAAACAATTTTTTATTGTGAAATTACATAACACTTTTTTTTCCAAAAGTCAACAGTCCAATGGCAATTGGTACACCCATGATGGTATGCAACTAACCACCACATCTGAATCCTGAAACACCACTCCAAAAAGAAGCCCTATAGCCAGATGAAGTTACTCTTCATTTTACCATAATAAAATCTCCTAAATGTCTTCTCTGACACCTCCGGCACAATTACTGATGCTTTTGTCTCATTGTATTTCACACAAATGAAACCTTACATTGTTCTATGTTGGCTCGTTTCACTTATAAGGTTTTTGAAGGTCATCAGTGTTATGGCACATATCAGAACTTCATTCCTCTCCATGCTGAAGAGCATTCCACTGGATGAATTAACCACAGCCTATTATCCATTCTCCCCCTTTTGGCTATGTGACTAATGCTGCTATCTGCATGGGTTTCTGTTTTCTGTTCCTTTGGTATTTACTTAGGAATGGAATTGCTGGCTCACATAGTACTTCAGATCTCAAGAAACCACCAAATCGTTTCCCACTGGAGCGGGACTACTTCCACATCCTGGTACTGCACAAGGAAAGGATCCAGCCCTCTACTCCCTCATGGATATTTAGAGTTTTGTTGTTGTTGTTTTGTTTTTGTTATAGCCATTTTCGAGGGTGCAGTAGCTTGTTATTCTTTTGCTTGGCTATACACAAGTATACATGGTCCAGTATTTTTCTCAGTGACCTCTCCTCTAAGGTTCAGGATGCTCTTGAATCTGGGGCAGCAGACCATACCAAAGGTTCTTGGAAAACCCAAGATGTCATTTCCAAAACTTTTGTGAATATTCTGAGTGGGCAGTCAAAGATTAAGTAAGTCTGCAGTGTTAGTGTGATATGTGATGATTATCTTCACCCTTAGTTGGCCTGGCCTCCTTTGTTTGCCACAAAGCTTCCTTGAAGCATTCCATGTGCTATGCTGTCTGGCTCCTTACCCTCACAGCCAGAACCTAGCCTTGACTTTTTAAATAGCTTCTTCTGAGCATCACTGACTTCCTTGGAGTGATCCTCCTAGGGAACTCAGATAAGACACTTTGGGCACTCTTAATCTTCCAAATAAACTACTTAAAGTGGTTAGAATACACTCAGGTCTCTGAGGGTAGGGTAGGGTAGGGTATCTTGATACTGAAGACAGAATCTGAGCTGTGTCAGAACAGAGGAAAAATGCTCATGGAAGAGATTTCAAGGGTTCCAGGCTAAAGACCACACCCTGGCAAAAGTAGTCCCATGGGTTGCTTAAATTAGCTGTTTTTGTTTTAACATTTTGTTACTTTGTAACAAGTCCGACTTGTGGAGGTGTAGTTTGCACACAGTAAAACTCGCCCTGTTGCAGTTTAGTCTCCTGCAGACTCCACTACAAGCACCCACACCCAGGCCTTCCTCCTTCATTCTGCATTGCTCATCTGCCATCCAGCTTGTCCAGGTCCAGGATGTCTTCCCCTGAAACCCACAGCTTGTGGGCTTGTACACACACTTCCTTTCTGGATCCTGTGGGCTCTGATGCTTGGCAAGACTACCCCATGACGTAGGTGATCACTATCTGTCCATGGCCGTGTAGGTGTTCCTAGAGTTTGGTGGTTGGGTAGGAAGCTGTTGTAAGGAAGTGTGTGTTTCCTCCTCTTGGGAGCACAGAGCAGGTCATTAGGGCTGCAATGTGGGCACACTGGCTATGCCCACCACCTGGCGCTAATGGCAGCAGTGAGGAGTTCAGGGTCCCACAGCTCCTCCAAATTGAGCACTGTGGGCTTCTTAGCAGCCACTCTCACAGGTATACAAGGCATTTCACTGTAATTTTGACTTTATTTCCCTAATGATGCTGACTTTCCTTGTATGTTTGTAACACTACTCATTTCTTATTTGCAAATAACTTCAAATTTACACATTGCTGAAAGTACAGAGAGCCACACAGGCATTAGCAACTGTCCTACTCTCTATGTGTTTGCATAAAACATAATAAATAATGCTTTTTCTGAATCATTTAAGAGTAAGAAACACTGTGTGGCCCTGTACCCTGACTTAATTTCTAAGACTAAGTAGCAGCCTGGCCTGCTTCCCTGCTGCAGAGGACCATGGTCCTCTCTACTTCGTCTAGTGTCTCCTGAGGAACCCAGGTGTGTATGTGGCCCACCTGCAGGTGTCTTACAAGAATGTTCCCTCTCATCCCAGGCCTTCCCACATTGTCACCAACACACAAGTGTCAAGCTCTTAGGACCCTGAGAGGTCCTGTCTCCCAACAGGCCAGGACACCTGACCTTGCAGCTAGTCTCTCCTTACTGACAGGGAACGGGCACTGCTAAGAAGAGCACCTCTGTACACAGAAACTGCTTGCTGCCTCCCGGCCTCCTCCTTTTTCAGTGGCTTAGAAAGTCACTCTGAACCACTGGGGCAGAATGAGGTGGCCCTCTACAAGGTCACTGTGACCTCACCATTTCCTGGACACACTCTCATTTTCCAGGTCCTCCTTTACCTGCCTGGTCCCAGAACACAATAATTTCCCAGAGGGACCCCAGACTGTCACTGACTGAACAGTGCTCCCAAAATGTCCTCACAGAACAACTTCACCCTCGGTGTGAATAAACTTACCTCAGCATGCCCCGATCTGTGCCGATGAGTCACCAGCATTTCTATCCCTTTCCTTCCTTAGTAACGGAACCTCATTTCTATTCAGGGAAGCACTGTGCCCAGTGAGGATGGCTTTACTCCTCGCAGCTGCCCGTGGGATTGAGTTTGGGCCAACGGGAATGTTGTGGGACGTTCCTTCCAGGAAGGCACCTTGGAACAAGGGCAGATAATGGGGTGAGATGACAGCATGATGGGGGCACCTGCTCAGCTCGACACCCACTGTGGGGAGATGTGGGCAGCCTGACTCCGGTAGGCATGCTGCAAGCCAGCTCGATACAAGCAGTCTCCTGATTTTCCCTGTCATCAACTGCCTTTCTGAGCTTAAGAAATTAAAACAAAAACTAAGATGCTGCATAGGTCAGACAGGACACAGCCATGGATCTCACCCAGGGAGGCAGAATACGGCAGAGTGGGGACAACACAATGATAAAAAGCTATGTGCCACTTTCTTCCTACTCTACAGGCGGAGGTGCTGAGGGCCCATCAACTGTTCAGCATAGTCCTGCTTTCATTTGGAACAAACAGTCTTAGGTCACTGCCTTCTGTGTGATCTCTAAGCCTCAGCCTGGAGATAGCATTGCACTACAGGTATAAGGGCTCACATTCCAGTATGTATAAATCTGAGGTTTGGGGCACTTGCCAAAATGCTAAAATAACTTAATCTGTAGTTTCCATTTTGGATTAGCAAACATGATCAGTAAGTGACCTGCAAGGACATCTTCATAGGCCAGGAAACGTTGTCACATCAGAAAAAGTGGCTTGCAACTCAGGGAAGGACAACAACAGACCCTTTTATCCTTAAAAGAAAACTGGAGATGCCCAGACAAACTGGCAAGGAACATTAAGTAGTCCTGGGAGGCAAGGGGTGTCACTGCTGACACAGCACTAGTGCCACTTAGAAATGATGTGCCCTTCAGGGACAGCCACAGAGCAATTATCCTGGGGTTCCACTTTTTGAGAAATAACTTCAGGAAATCATCTCAAAACAGTCAGGGAGGTACAGCTTATATAAAAATACTCACAGGGCTAAAAAAAAAAAAAAAAACCCCACATAAATAAATACAGTGAAGTAAGCTTTAAAGCCTGAACTCCAACATCTATTTCTTCAGAAAATATTCTAGCGCTATCTTAGCAATGCTAAGTAGTTTGTGTGTGAGATGTCAGTACATGAAGATGTGTGTGGAATGGCATTCACTGCTCAGGCAGATCCAACTACCTTTGCAACACAGCCATGTCCAATAGTCCCTGAAGCAGAGCATGCCGCCTGCCTACAGCTACCCACACAATGCAGAGGGCAGCCTGCTTGCCAGCTCTCCACAGGGAGGAAGAAACGAGGACAATGTACAAGCTCAGTGCCTAGCTTCTGGAATCAAATGTAGAGTCAGTAAAAGTAGCTGGTGCCGTTGCCACGGCTGATTTTACATCTCCGTAACCAGGCAAGGAGCTTGCCTGAGTCAAGAAGTCTCATTTAACATTCTCAAGTGTGGGAGGGAGGGAGGCAAGAACTGTCACACGGTTTTAGCTGCCACCCCTGCCTGCCCTGACTGTCTGGTGTGGGATCCACCACAAAAGGGAGAAGCAGCAGGACACGTGGAAGGGCTGAGAAGCGAGTGGCATGTCTACACTCCCCTGCTTGGAGGTGAGAAGGTCAGACACTCTTTCTGCAGAGTCTAGAGATACCAATAACAGCTCCGAATGCCACTCCTCTTCACAGATGCTGCAAGGACCCTGTGTGAGTGTCCCAGGCCAAAGCAGAGGGTATTTAAAACATCACCATTCATTTCTTGTAGTTCTGGAGACCAGAAGTCCAAAATCAAGGAGTTGGCATGGCTGTCCCCGCTGCAGGCTTCAAGGAAAGGTCCTTTTACTTCTCTCAGCTTCAGGTGGCTGCTGGCATCCCTTGGCTTATGCCCACATCCTTTTAGTCTTTGGTCTTCATAAGGACTTCCTATGTCTAGGTCTCTTCTTCTGTCTCTTTTAAGGGTGTCTTTCACTGATTTCAGGGGTCATCCAGAAAATCCAGAATGAACTTGTACTAAAATTGCTATTTGTAAAGTCCTTTTCTCCAAAAGAGGCTATATCCACAGGTCAACTTGCTGGCCTAACAAGAAGCAGTCAGTAGGCATATAGAGACTAAGGAGCCAGGTGTTCATCTCAAGGCTCATAAAGAAGTCCAGCATGGCTACAACGATGACCCACAGGCACGCCCCACCGTCTTACCCCCTTATAGTTAGGTAACCTTTTTTTAATCCTTATGCTGAGTCTACACAGCCAACGCAATGTGATGAGGTCAAAAATAAGCCCTTCATGAATAAAAACAATCTCCTTAATAATTTATAGGATTGCCCCATATGTGTACTCAGAAGTAAAAAACTGGCCACGGTATGTCATCATCAAATAAAGTAAAAACACACTGGAAATAGATGTACTCCATAATACACAGTGCTTTCTTGGGTGGTGCGAGATCAGCCCTGAAGCTCTTATCAAGAAGAAACTCTATGTACAGGCCAGGGCCCAGGCTCATGAGAGAGTCAGAAGGAGAAGTGGCTGTAATGCACACGGTTCCGCTCTGTAAGATCACTCACTGTCCATAAGTGATGCCCCCTGAGAAACCAAGCCAAGCCAAACCAAACAAACCCAAACCTCCAACTCGGAGGGACTCCCCAAACTGATGGTGTGGTGTCTCAGCTCCAAGTAGCTTTCTTTGGTTCTATAAGAGATGAAATGGCACCCAAGGGTGCCATGGCTATGGCAGCAACCGGATGTAGCTAGTTCTGCTTCTCACAAATTCTGCAGACAATAGGTACCTGACAAAAATCAACCCAAAACCTTAACAGCAACTGGTATTCAGGTAAACCCAGGCCATAGCAGAATATTAATGGAGAGTCCTCAGGGAGTCTGCAGGAAGGGAATGTGTGCATGGAACCTTATGTCTGATTCTCTCTGCAGGAACAGCTCTCTGGCTGTCTCTGGCCATCCTAGTGAGGGTATGGGTACAGTACATGAATCTCTCCAGCCTGGGGGTGGATAGAACCCATGTTTACCTGACACAAGAACTACTCAAAGCCACTATGATCCCTTCCTCTTTCACCTTATTTTTATTCCTTCACCTTTCCCAAGGACACATTAATGGGGCAAAACCTTTTCAAGAAAGAAAATGGCAGCTAAGCAGATGGGGCTTTGAGGCTCCATCCCACAGTTGGGCAAACTACAGGCCCCATCTCAAAGCCTGAAGGTCCTGACTTCTTAGACTTTGCAAAGAATCATACAGTATAATGTACTTCATTGAGCACACACGTATTCAATATATGTTGGCAATTAATGTAAGAAGTTAGTGTTTTAGCAATCACTACCTGTGTGTGCATACACATGAGAAGGCATCATAGTACACATACAGAGAGGTATCAGAGGACAACCTATCCTAGTTGGTTTTCTCCTTCACCACATGAGTGCTAAAGAGCAAATTCAGATTGCCAGGCTTGGCGGGTGGCGAGCACCCTCACCTCCTGAGCTATCTTGCTGGCCCAGTTTTTTTGTTTCCTCTATTCTTGAGGTTTTGTTTTTGTTTTTTGTTTTTTTCTATATAGCTCAGGCTGGCATGAAACTCACTCATGGCAACCCTTCTGTCTTAGTCTCTCAAGTATAAAGATTATAGGCATGAGTTATTATGTCTGACTTCATCCTATTCAACTTACACGGACACCTCTACTCCCCAAAAGTAACATGGCTCTGGAATATTTATCAAGTCAGAGTTGGACTTACCAAAAAAAGCTCTTAGGAGGTTAATTTAGTAACAATCACATTTTATAGACATAAAGTAAAAGGAATTCCTAGTATACAGATTCTAGTCCCAGTGGATTCTGAACACAAATGCAGTTTGTGAAGACCATTCCAATGGTGAACACTGGTAACTTTTAAGTGATGCAGACCACTTGGGAAGTGCTCTCAAAAGAGATCTGTGTAGAACTCGGATCCTAACTCAACCCCATACTTTGTAGAGAGGTTCAACTAGCCAAGGCAGAAGACATGGCTATCTCACAACTCTCAGTCCTTAAAGACAGCAGCCCTAGAGTCAGAGAACCTTAGCATGTGCCCAAAGCAGCCACAGGAAGTGCCTACCAAGAGGAAGGTTACTAGTCCAGTTCTGCCACTATGTTACTCATACTCCAGAACTGCCTGACTATGCAAAGCTCAACGAAGGCTGGGAGGGCACCTGCAATAATCTCAAGTAGTCAGGCAGATTCAATACAGCACTGTTAATGTACAGGATTCAGTCAAGCGTGAGGGGAAAAGAATTGAGCTGCCAATTTTAAGAAGGCTACACTAGGGTTGTCCAAAGAAACTGAGCAAGAATAGAGATATAATAAATAAATACATGTAAGGATATTTAATACATATTAAATTGGCTCACATGACCACAAAGGTCACCTGCAAGGTGCAAAGCTAGGGAAGCCAGATACTCAGAATGAGAGAGATCTACGGTGTATAGCCTCAATTAGATATTGAGGGTACAAAGGCCACTCATACAAACCAGACAGTTGAAAGGACAAAGAACCTGGAGTCTGATATCCAAGTCAAAAGGAATGCTTGCTTGGGAGGAGAGAGACAGAAATAGGCGAAATGTCTCTCTTCCTCTACACCCTGTTCAATCTGGGCCCAGCCTACTGAATGGTTCTAGGCTACCCACATTTAAGGTAAATCTTTCCCACCCACATGCAATTCTTCTCTGAAATATCCTTGTAGACACATCCATGGTTTACCAGTTCATTCAATCCAAGCACGCTGACACCCCAAGTCCACCTTCAGAGGCAAGAGGCACCTCAGGCAGAGCAGGGCTTGTCTTCTCTCTGGCTGTGGAATGCTGCTCTGCCAAGGGATGCGCACCAGTGAGGAACAGAACAACAAACAATCAGACATATATAGCCTGGTGGAGCCCTGGGCCATGCCCCTGTAGAGATCATCAGTGCTGGGTATTGGGAGATTCAGAACACAGGACAGACCAGATCCAGCCCCACTTTTGAAAACTCCACATGCTATCACATGGGCCTTAGGAGACCGTAGGACAAACTGGGGCAGGGTAGGGACCTGGCAGCATTTAGGAACATGCCTAGGTAAAGGGGACATTTCCAAATAAGCAATTAAGTTCTACTTTTGGATCTGATAGCAAGATGGGGAAGAAGATCCTCCCAATTCTCACAGGCACTGAGTTCACTCAATCCCTAGCCTATGCCTCCCTCTGAAACACGAGTGTAGCCAGGATAAAGCCACTGTGGGCTCGAGAGCTTTCTTTTTTATCCACCAGTACCAACTAGAATATCCCAGAGAAGCCAGCCACCATTGAGAACCTCTTATAGAATTTAATAAATGCTATCTTTATTTTATATGTTACATATATGAAGAATGCCTAAAGGGTTTTTTCATCCAAAGACTTACTGGTTTCCTTTTCATCTTTATCTCTCTTACCTAACTTGTTCCCTCTGCAAGAAGAAAGAGGAAACAAGTTAGTCCAAGATATGTGTGCTGCAATTTTCCTCTCCAGTGCCAGCATGCAGTCAGCCCTCACTAGCAGGTGTGCTATCACAGCAGAGTGGGTTGAGCCACAGACACATCTAGCCAAACATACAGCCCAATTGTGTGTGTGTGTGTGTGTGTGTGTTTGGTGGTGGTGGTGTGTCCTGCTGACTGATATTCATTTGATTTATTCATTTGGATTTATACTTCACTGTCATATTCACAAATTTTATTTAACATATGCCTTGCCAGATGCTAGGTGAGATCTACTTGGTGAACTTAATAAACGCAGACTGGGACCTAGGAAAATTCACCATTTTCATTGTAATGTACTTGGTTTTGCCTTTATCCACAGAAAAGTGGGCTCTCAGGAATGATGATACTGAGGGGTGAAGGATACAAACAGAAAAGCTCATGGAGATAAGAGTCCAAGCAGGAGTGGGGTGCGAAATACTCAAGAGATTAATTAAGTCTGCTCCAATTACTGTAGTTAAAGACCTCGCTGATTATTGGGAAGACCTGGACAACCTTGATGGGAGCTCTGTGCACAGGTGACCACACTTACCAAAACACACCTGCCCGGCTCAAGGCTCCAGAGGGAACTCTCGGTGTTGATCTTGTGAGTGAGCTTCCCTTCCATGAGGACACGCTCTCCATTCTCTTCCAACATGGCCACTCGGATGGTGCCACTGCTAAGGGCCACAGAGACCTGAGAACACACCAGGAGAAAAATCATCTTGCTTGTGAAGGTGGTAGCTACTACATTCCAGCTGTGCACACTTGGGTTCACCAAGCATCTCTGTGAAAGAAGCTATTCCAACCTAGTCCACATTCCAAGCAACCTGACTTAGTCAGGTTTCTATTCCTGCACAAACATCATGACCAAGAAGCAAGTGGGGGAAGTTGCTTACACTTTCCATATTGCTGTTGATCACCAAAGGATGTCAGGACTGGACTCAATAGGTCAGGAAGCAGGAGCTGATACAGAGGCCATAAAGGGATGTTGCTTACTGGCTTGCTTCCACTGGCTTGCTCAGTTTGCTTTTTTAATAGAACCCAAGACTACCAGCCCAGGGATGGCACCACCCACAATGGGCCCTCCCCGCTTGGTCACTAATTGAGAAAATGCCCCACAGTTGGATCTCATGGAGGCACTTCCCCAAATGAAGCTCATTTCTGTGTGATAACTCCAGCCTGTGTCAAGTTGACACACAAAACCAGCTAGTACACAACCTGAATCTATCAACTCCCTTAAGCGAATGCTGCAGAAATTTTTGGTGCATTTTCCTAAGGGAGCTTCCACCACACTTGACTTTGTACCCAAATCTTTTTCCCTCTGTAGTGACAGAGACTGGTTCTCACGCTGGGAGGCAAGCAGAAGATACAGGAGTTGGGTGCTTCCTTCCATCTGCCCGTGACTACCTAGACTTTCTCAGCTCAAAATTTTGGAGGAAATCCTCAATGTTGCTTCCTTTCCAGGAGGATCTCCTCTCCATTCTCCTCTCCAATGGGCACACAGACAGCCAGTGACAAGAGCCCTATCTCTGACCTCTTAAGGCCCTGGACCACTATGCCTAGAAAAGCTCAGCTGCTCACCCAAACTTTCTGGCAAAAGACAAATGTGGTTGGCCTCTTCTTTCCCTGAGCTGCTACAAAGAGCGTGACCATAGCTTGGTCTTTGTCCAGGACAGTAAAACCAGTTCCTTCAGTTTTTTTTTTTTTTTTTTTTGTCTGTTTTGTTTGTTTGAGACAGGGTCTTACTATGTAGTCCTAACTGGTCTAGAACTCACTACATAGATTAGGCTTGCTTTGAACTCACTAAGACCCTCCTGGCTCTGCTGCCTGAATGGTGAGATTAAAGGCATGTGCCATCGTGCTTGGCCTTTTACTTGGTTCTTCATAAAACCAAGCCTCAGCCACCCTTTTCCCCTCAGAGCCTGCTCTGGGCAGGCAGGGACTGTCTGTGTCTACTTTGCTCTCATGAGTATACTTCCTCAATGTATGTATGTCTTCCTGCCCTGAATGTATGTCTCCACGGTGGACTGGGAAGTGCTAGGAAAAGGTTAACTCTAACAACCCTGACCCTAACAACCCTGACCCTAACCGTAAGCTCAATAATTAGAAAAGAAAATATAATTTGTATTTGTTTTACTTCTCTTATGCCTTTAATCCCAGCATTTGGGAAGCTGAAGCAGGTAGATTTCTGACTTCAAGGCCAGCCTCATCTACAGAGCTGAGTTCCAAGACAGTCAAGGCTACACAGAGAAACCCTGTCTCAAATCAACACCCCTTGCCCCCCCCCAAAGACTTACTATTTTATGTGTATCGATGCATGTATGTGTACTATATGCACATGCCAGAAGGCACTGATGTTACAGGTGTTACATGTGGTTGTGAGCCACTTGATGCAGGGAAATGAACCCAGGTGCTCTACAAGAGTAGTAAGCATCCTTAAACATCAAGAGCTGTCTAACCTGCATTCATTCTTTTTTGGAGTATTTGCCCAGATGTTAACTAGCTGCACCTCCTTAATCTGAAAACATTGCACTATAGGTGTCAACCTGTATTTGTATAATGTGCATACTAATCAGACTTTGGGGACAACTCAAATTCCTTTTCCAATAGATGTATGAAGTTAAAATTCAGAGACTACCTGGTAGATGCTAATTAAGTGCTTCATTTTAGATGTGGGAGGGGGTGTTTTTAATTTTTTGAGTCAAGTACTATTTGCTAATGAATTCTAATAGTAAAACCTGTGTAGTTTTGTGTATATGTGTGTTAAGAGTTAAGTGTATGACTGTGTGAATGAGTGTGCCTGCATGTGAAAGCCAGAGACAATTTTGAATATCATTTTTAGGCACCCATAGACCTTGTTTTTGAGCCAGTGTCTCTCGCTGGCCTGGAACTTGATAACTGGGCTAGGCTGGCTGGCTGGCCAACAAGCCCCAGGAATCTGCCTGTGTCTGTCTAACTCAGGCATTGCTAGCGCTTGCCATCATACCTGGGTTTTTGCTCTTTTTATGAGGGTTCTAAGGATTGAACATGGGCCCTCATATTTGCATGGTAAGCATTTTACCAATGAGCTGTCTCCCCAGTCCCTAAATGCATTTTAAATATTCATCAACAAAAAAATTGAGCCCCCCACTGGAAAGATGACTTAGTGATTAAGGGCCCAGATTGGATTTTCAGCATCTGCCCCCATATGGCAGTTTATAACCATCTGTAACTCCAGTCTCACCCAGGGGATCTAACCTCCCCTTCTAGTCTCCTTGGGTACCAGGCATGCATATGATACAAGCATATATGCAAGTAAAATATAAAAAGCAATAAAAATGAGGGGAGAAGAGTTTGGAAGATTTCTTTTATTAAAAAGGGGGGAGGGGGCTAACCATACATGACGGTGATACCACCTGATACTTCTCAGTGAAAATGCTTGTACATGAAAAAGCATGTATGTGCATGCTTGGGGGAGGAGGTATTAGAAGGACTGCCTCAAAGGAAACATGGCCCTAGGAAGACCAGCTGTTACATGGTACTTGCCACAGCCACACCACCAGGTTCAAGTGCAGACTCGGGGAGGCATCTTCTCATGGGACTTCAGAGACACTGTCTTGGGACTTCTCATGGGACTCATGGCACTGTCACCCCCTCTCTATATTTACTGTTAAAGTCTTACCTGGATGGTCTTGCTGATTACAGTCTAGGTTCCCTGTCCACCTTCTAACAGCCAGAGACATAAGCAAATGTGGCATGGCTCATTCTTGATAATGAGGATAAATATTGGCCAAATTAATCTAACCATGAATTTCTACTTGCAAACAAGACCTAATACAGTCTTGGTACTTCCCAAGTACAAACTCACCTTAACAAACTCACAATAGTTTTATACAACATGCTCATTTCCAAATTTGGGCATGATTCTAACAGGAACTAACGAGTGTAATGAGATAAATCCCCAAAGGAGGCACCAGAACAGAAAGAGACGGTGAGGGGAGAATGGCGTGTCTAGTACATCTGTGAACACAGACAGAAAGAATGACACATGGCATAGGTGCCATAGGCCTGGGGTCATTGAGTGCTGGCAGTTAGAAGCTCTGGCTAGGAGAAGGCAGGCACAGAAACAGAGCATGTGTGAGAACAGCTTAGAGTCAGCCCAGGGAACAGCTGGATCTGCAGAAGCAGCCTGCTTCAGAGACTGACCATCATTCTGAGGAGCTGGTGTGATGGCCACACTCTATGTAAATACTAACTCCTCAAACACAGAAACCACCAAGGCTTCATACCTTGTCAGGCAAACCTGTCAATTCACTCAGTTGACAGATGGTGAAAAGATAGACCTTTGAAATGCAACAAAGAAAACCTGCCCTTGTAAGCACAGTGGAAATCTCAGAAAGAGTCAGTAGTTCCAGATGTTTAAGGAAACCTTGGGCAAATCATTAGCTGACCACTAAGTTCACCAAGTACAGAGAGTTCACTAGCTCTACAAAGAATTCAGAACTTACAGAATTATTTCAGGGTCATTAAACAACTATACCAATGATGCAACAAACAAACACTAACAGAAATCACAGAGAAGGAGGAGATCATGCCTGATCTCCAGTGCAGCCATGATGCTGCTTTCAGTACACACCTTTCTTTCTTGTTCTTGTTCTTTTTGGGGGGCTTTCTCTGTACCCCTAGTTGACCTGGAATTTGTTGGAGACCCAGGCTAGCCTTGAACTCACGGAGATCCACCTGCCTCTGCTTTCCGATTGCTAGGATTAAAGATGTGTGTCACCACTACCTGGCCAATACTGACTACCTTTCAATACTAAGATTATGAAATTTATTCTTGTAATTTTTAAAATATTTATTTTATGTGCATGAGCCTTGTTCTGCTTGCAAGAACACCTGAGTATCTTGTGCACTCTGGAACTGGAGTTATGGATGCTTGTGAGCCACCATGTGGTACTAGGAATCAAACCCAAGTCCTCTGCCAGAACAGGTACTCAACCACTAAGCCATCTTCCCAGTTCCCACAAAATGCATTAAAAACAAAGCAAAACAAAACAAAACCAGGAAGTGCGACCCATACGTGGGTGAAAGAAAGCAATGAACAAAATCTACCCTTATGTAAGTATAGACAAGGGCTTGTAAGAAAGAAAGAAAGAAAGAAAGAAAGAAAGAAAGAAAGAAAGAAAGAAAGAAAGAAAGAAAGAAAGAAAGACTACAAACCAATTATTTCAAAATTCACTCAAAAACTAAAGAAAACCAAAGCACTTTAGGAAAGTATGAGGTGGACAAAGTCTCCTAAGTGGAATATCAATAAAGACATGGAAGTTAGTAATTTCTCAGCCAACTATGAGTTATGGAGCTTAAAAGTACGTGGAGGGGCTGGAAAGATGGCTCACGGGTAAAAGCACTGACTGTTCTTCTGAAGGTCCTGAGTTCAAATCCTAGCAACCACATGGTGGCTCAAAACCATCCATAATGAGATCTGATGCCCTCTTCTGGAGTGTCTGAAGACAGCTACAGTGTACTTACATGTAGTAAATAAATAAATAAATAAATCAATAAATAAATAAATCAATAAATGAATCTGTTTTGTTTTAGAGTACGTGGAGAAGGTAACAAGCAGCTCAGCAGTGAAGAGTGGTGTGCTCCTCTTCCAGGACTGGAGTTCAATTCCTGGTACCCATACAGGGAGGGTCACGGCTGCCTAGCTCCAGATTTGATGCCTCTAGAGATGTCCACTGAGTACAAGTGGCCTCCTCAGGTGCTTACACGCAAGTGCACATACCCACATGCAAACACACCAAGTAATAAATGCAAAGGAGATTTTCTAAAGCAGAGTTCAGCATTTAGAAACAGGATCAGGCAAACTTAAATAAAGTTAGGTTTAGTCTAAGGAACAGAAGGAAAATGAACAGGATTTCAGAGTCCAAGAGACACCATTTTCAAAATAGGACCCACAGATAGACAGGAGAGAAATGCCAAAAACTACCTGAAACAGTAATGCCTGAAAATTTTCCAAATTTGACACAATTAATCCAAACATCCCAGAAGCTCAGTGAATTCCAAGTAAAAATTAAGAGAGCCACACCTAGACCCAGAGAATTATTACCGACAGACTATCTTACCTACAAAGTCCTAAAACCAAAGCTCAAGAGCCCAGGCTGAAACAGTAGGACACAGGTACGTGGTAGAATTAATCCACACACAAGAGAAGCTCAACAGGGAAACAGAAGGCAATGTGGACCATGCACTGTCTTTTGAACAGAATATGAGAGAAAAAGAGTTACAACTGCATAAAACATAAGTGACAGCTCAAAGTAGCAGAGGAAGGACATATGAATGTTCTTTAAGGAAGGTGGCATTAATCTAAAGAGATTGCTAAAAAGGCCAATGTAATTATATTCTTCAGGGCAAGCACTAAGAAATTAGAACAAATAACAAGCAAACAAGCTACAAATACTGTTAACAGCACCTCAGTAGTAAAACAGTATCCTAAGAGATGGCAGGTGACCTTGATCAGTCTTCTCCACCAGCACAAGAAAGGAATCCCAATTGGGGACAGTCTGTCTCCCTTTGGGTAAACAATTACAATTCCCAAGGCCTTAATGTCCTCACCTATAAAAAGCAGACAGCTTCTTCACCTGGCATATTCCTGAGGGAAAGGGCTGCCCCTTGCTGTGTGAGCTATGTCTACGGTCAGATTTCTGTGTCTGTCTTCTGTCTCTTTCCACTGCCTCAGCAATTAACAAATACTACTCTAGAAACTCTTCATTTAACATGAAGGAAAGTAATAATGAAGGGACAGAAGGAGAAAAAGAAAACAATAAACATTTCAAAACCTACTATGAAGCCACAGTAATCAAAACAATGTGGCACTATCACAAGGACCAGACAAAGCTAAGAGCATTAGCTGCTTTCTCAGAGGACTAGAGTTCAGTTCCCGGATGGACCCCGTGTCAGATGTTGTATGGCAGCTCCCCACATCCTAGTCAGCCATGGCAACTACAGCAGAACACTACAGCGGTAGCCCAGGTATATGGTAAAGGTACTGGTAAAGAGACACCTCCTAGGATTCTAGCAGTTACTCCCTCCCCAAGCTCCAAGTGACCTCAGAAAATGTTAGACTATGTACAAAGGTGAACGGCTGATTAAAAGTGGAATTCCAGAATGCAGCTTCCATGAGGTCTCCTTCCATGATGAGATGGAACTTTACCATAGCACAGCTGACTGAGGGTCATCCATGGTCCTGTAAGTAACCTCTATCCTGTGCTTTGTAAGAATAAATTCCTTGATCTCACCAAGCTGGATTTTGGTAATATCATACTTTGTTCTGAAACTCCAGATCCAGGGGATCCAATAAGGCCACCCACATACATGTGCACATATATGTACACAGACATGCACAGTAAATAAGTAGTATATTTAAAAATTTTAATTCATGTATCTGTGTGTGTGTGTGTGTGTGTGTGTTATGTACCCATGCAAATGGAAGCCAGAGGTTCCAGGTGTCCTGGAATTACGGGTGGTTGTGAGCCCCTCGTTGGAGTGCTAGAAATCGAACTGGGATTTTCTGGAACAGCAATATGTGTTCATTACTAATGAGCCATATCTCCAGCCCCAATTCATAAATCTTTTCAAAAAACTCAACTCAATGTATCAAAAAGGATTATAAGAAAACTGTAACTTGTAATCAGCAATAATACAAAAATGTAATCTATGATCCAAGCATGGCACACACATTTGTTCTCATTACTCAGGGGACAGAGGCACATTCAATGACAGCAGGGTTGTAGTGAGACCTCAAACAAACAAACCTTACTACTACATGATGAGGTTGCTAAGATACATTATTAACCATAAAGGTTTAAAGAAAACTAAATTAATGTTAGTTTTAAAAGTAGGTATTTATTACTTAATTTTAACAGTAAATTTTGATTTTTTTTCTTGGTTTCTCAAGACAGGGTTTCTCTGTTAGCCCTAGCTATCCTGGAACTCACTCTGTAGACCAGGCTGGTCTTGAACTCCCAGAGACCCTCCTTTCTCTGCCTCCCAGAGTGCTAGGTTCAGAGGTATGTGCCACCATAGCCAGCTAAATTTTTATTTTTATTTTTAAAATTACAATGTAACTACATAATTTCTCCCTTCTTTTCAACCGTAAGCACACATCTGTACACACGCACACAACTTTGTTTAGTGTTTCTTGTACGGACAACTAGATGCTAGTTTTGCTGTCCTACCTCAGCCTATAAAAGCAATGATCACAGTGTGTGATGTGTATAAGTGTTTGGTTAATATTGAAAAGGCCTAATTAATGTGTTGATGTTACAAATAATAGCACTGTGTTATACTAGAAAACACTGAACTATATAGATCTCATAAGGAAACCACCTAAAAAGAAGGAAAAATATGTAGATTCGGGAATATGGTTAGATGGAAAACTATAAAAATTACTAGAAAAACCTGGTCTACCAAAGAAGCTGCTGCCACACTTCAAACAAAGTTAAAGAAATCGGTTGTGGAAACTGCACTGAAACTGGACTTTGAAGAAGACATCCAAAGAGTGTCACTTACAAACATGCAAAGGAAGCACCAGGACACAGGGGACAGACTTGCCTGGGGACTGTGTGGCAATGAAATCTGAGGTCAGACAATAAAGTCAGGCACAGAGAGTACTGAGAGGAGACTGCATGAGAGCTCAAAAACAACAAACAGCAAACAAACAACACCCAGAACACTGGCAGATAGTCAGCCAACCTAATCAGAAAGTGTGGTGACAGCCATATTGTTTATGGAATGCTTTCACTAGTGTTTCATTGGGGGGGAGAGGGGGGAATAGAAAAGTTGGAATTTAAAGTCCCATTAATGACAGACTGGTTAATGAATCCATCTGGTCATTCTGATCTGCCATGAAAATGTTAGTGTAGACACAACCTCAACATATCAGCAGCCCCTTGATAAGGACATTATTTCATTTGTCAAGGCCACATACATACCCGTGGCAAATTAATCTCATCACACAGACACTGTATCATCTCATAAGGGCAATTACCATGTATTGAGATATTTTAAGAGATCATATTTATAACTATTACAGTATACTGTTTAAATGCTTATATTTTATTACTACATACTGTTAATCTCTTATTGTGCATACTTTATACATTAAACCTTATCATATGAATGTTGCATAAAGAAAATGTATCACATATAAATTTTGGTGCCATCTCTGGTTTTAAACATTCCTTAGGGA
The DNA here is from genome assembly GCA_902729485.2 of Mus minutoides. Classification (NCBI taxonomy): domain Eukaryota; kingdom Metazoa; phylum Chordata; class Mammalia; order Rodentia; family Muridae; genus Mus; species Mus minutoides. The sequence continues at coordinate 41,038 of LR753561.1, forward strand.
TAACAAGAAGACATACACACACACACACACACACACACACACACACACATACCACCACGACCACCACACCACCACCACCACCACACCACACTACACCACACCACACCACACACCACACCACACAACACAACACTGCTCCTCTCTATCTACAGAGAGCTCCTGAAAAAGAGCAACAACTGAGAAAATGGGGAAGCTGGGAGAGAACAAATTCATAGAAATATAATTTCACACTGAATCTAAACATTACTTTTTAAATGTTGCTTGAGACAGTCTTCCTAGATAGTCCAGCTGTCTGCGTCCAAAGTGTTGGTTTTACAAGCATGCACTTTTCATACCCCACTAGATACTATGATGATAATTTTCACCAAACCTTCACAAGGCCCTGCAATCTGAGGCAGAGCACTGTCAACAAGCTTGTTAAGAAGAAGCTCTTGTGCATTCTAATGGGTACTGGCATATGGATTTAGTACAGTACTACAAAGGTAGCTCTGCAGTCATTACAAAATGTACCTTTGGTCTGCAATTGCACTTTATGGGATTTATCCATACGAAAATGCACATATGCAAAACAAAATGTTTTGGAGCACTGCTGTTTACTAGAGGAGTCACAATGCCTTCAGTATAGTTTAATAATCACCCTGCTGCTCAAAGGGGGCAAAAGCAGAGGATGGGAACTCTTAGTGCCAGGGGTAGCCACCTAAACAGAAGACTGAGGACAGTGAAGTGTACCAAGAAGGGGCCCTTGAGGACATGGAAATAAACAAGTGACCAACCAGGGCTGCCCTGATGGTGCCAGATGAACAATGGGTTGTAATAATAGGGCATCTAAGTAGAACTTATTATCTGTGCTAAAGATGGGAATGCAGAATTACATATTTTTATTTGATCATGCATGCCTTTGCTAAAGTAGGCCTCAAAACAGTTATCTCACAGCACAAGAGGCACAAAGCCGGGCCAGGGACTTTCCAATGCTTACACTCACACTTGTGACTATTTAAGAATACTGTACATTCAAAAACTAAGTAAATTTAAATCCAGCTTTTCTATTATGAAAATTTCTTGCAATAAATTCCTACTTTTAAATTTATTTTGTTTGTGGTTAATTTTGAGACACGGTCTCTCTATTTAGCCTTGCTATCCTCAAACTCACAGACATCAACCTGCCTCTGCCCCTCTAGTGCTGGAAGCCATCATGCCTCAATATCTTCCCATCTTTCTGCAGAGCAATTGTAATAAGAGAATTCTGTGTGTGAAAGCTTTCAGCATGGCTTCCAGCACCTACATCAAGCTCAGGAGAATGCAATCACAAGTCAAAGCCTCAGAGGGCAAGAGCTATACAAAACCTATCTGGGGACCAAATAGCTATTCCAAGAGGCTCTTGGTGTGAGGTCAGAGCCAACTTGGGGATGCAATAGGACCTGAGCACCCACAGCCTTTGAGAGAAAAGAAAATCAGGAGACAGGTTCACTAGTTACTTAGCCATATTCAATAATGACTTTGTGATAAAATCCTAGCATTTTCCATTCAAAAGAAGTCAAAACAAGGTGACTGTGAGCCTCAAATCTGGTCCCCATTTCAGTGCCATCTCAGCAGAAAGTTTTCTAGTATAAAATACAAAAGTCTGCACAGTCTAACTCTCCAGGGTACTGCAATCTGTGGTGCCATGAAAAGTCAGTGCGCTGATGGAAGGGAGCATCACGGAGTCCCTGCTCGTCACCTGTGCTCTGGGGGCTCCATAGGGAAGGAAGACAAGCATGCCGCTCTTCCTGTGCAGCAGAGAAAGACTACTGTGAAGATAAGACCTGACAATGCTCTACTGAGGCAAATGAGAAGCTTCACAAAAGGAATCTTTTAGATTTGTATGCAAAATCTTGTAGGCAAAATAAGAAACTTCCTATTTTCCCCTGAAGAATATAATGCATGTGGTACACACACACTCCATCCATTCTCCACTACCCTTGAAAGGACTATGCTGTCCTCACACTTGCTTCCAGAGAGGAGACGAGTGAAAACAGCTTAGAAGGCAACTCAAAGGCAGCACTGAGCTACACTGGAGAAGAGAGGTAGGCCTAGGCTCTGCGCCACGCTCCCTCCTTTAGCCCTGTCTCCCACCCATGGAGCAGCAAACAGCTGCCTACACAGGGCCTCCCATCCCCACAGAGCCAGCTCTGGCTCAGTCTATGAAAGCTGCTGCAGTCATGGCTACCACCATGATTAGATCTGATGGATGCCAGAGACAAACCAAAAATAAAATACTGCTGACAAGCAACTGGGACAGGTACATTTAGGGAACAATTGGAAGGGAACCAGTCAAGAAGTGAAACTCTGAGGAAAAGCCCTTAGGCCAGTGGAACCCAAGAGACACAAAAGAAACTTATTTCACAGTTTTAAGAGAGGAGTGACAAAAATTCTTACAAATCATAAGAAACTAATAGACCAAGACATTTTGAAAGTTTTAAGTAAACATACTGCACGATAAGCATCTGCTGCCCCTTTACGTCCCATCCTCCCTCCTCCACTAGTCACTTTCATGTCACATGTCTATGTGTATGATTTTATGTATGTACCTACAATATAGGACTATAAAGAAAAAGCATATATCTGCTTCTTTGAGACTGCCTTAACTTGCCACATTTGATATGTTCCCACCAAGCACACAACTGTATTTTATGGCTTTAAGACTTTGAATGTGGTCTCTATCACATTTCTTTCTCCTCTTCTCTGATTTTTCGACTCCTTGCTTAGGTCCAATTAGCTACTGTGATAGTGCTGCCTAACAACACACTGTTACCCACTGATGCCCCTAACAACACATTGTTACCCACTGATGACCCCTAACAACACATTGTTACCCACTGATGCCCCCTAACAACACACTGTTACCCACTGATGCCCCCTAACAACACACTGTTACCCACTGATGCCCCCTAACAACACACTGTTACCCACTGATGCCCCCTAACAACACACTGTTACCCACTGATGCCCCCTAACAACACATTGTTACCCACTGATGCCCCCCCCCCCCCAGTGCTCCAGTTGAGTCATGTGCAAGGCTTACTTCTCAGGCTTGTCTGGTGTCATGCTGTTGTTGTTTGTATTTTAAGAAACCTCTACACTGACTTCCCAGGGTTAAAACTAGTTCAGATTCCCACCAGCAGTGTGTAAGAGCTCCCTTTTACTCCACAGCCTCACCAGCACTTGTTACTTTCTTAATAACTGTCGTTCTGGCTGTAAGGAATAGAACCTCAATGTATTTTGCTTTTAGTTTTCTTTAGACAAGCTCTCACTATGAAGCTACTGCTGGCTTGCAGTTCAGAGACTCACTGGCCTCTGCTTCTGAGGTGTTGGTATTAGAGGTGTGGCCACCACCCTGTCTCAAGGCAGTTTTATTTGCATTTGTATGAAGGCTGGTGGAGAACATTTTTTATGATTATTAGCAATCCATGTTTAGTGCCAGTCTTGGTGACAGTCAGTGACTCAGCCTGTTTCATTAGTCCATTTATCAACTCAATTGTTTGATTTCTTGTAGTTTTTTTTTTTAATTCTTTGTATATTCCAGATATTGGTCTTCTGTCCGTAGCATAGCTAGTAATTGCCTCCCATTCTGTAGGCTGTCTCTTCACATACTTAACTGCTTCCTTTGCTGTGTAGAAGGCTTTTAATTACATGAACCTGTTTGTCAATGTTGGTCTTATTATTTCCTAGTGAAGGGAGTCCCTCTCAAAAAGTTCTTGCATGTGCCTATTTCTTATCTATCTATCTATCTATCTATCTATCTATCTATCTATCTATTTATTATGTGTAAGTACACTGTAGCTGTCTTCAGACACTCCAGAAGAGGGCATCAGATTTCGTTACGGATGGTTGTAAGCCACCATGTGGTTGCTGGGATTTGAACTCAGGACCTTCGGAAGAGCAGTCAGGTGCTCTTACCTGCTGAGCCATCTCACTAGCCCATGTGCCTATTTCTTGAAGTATTTTCCTTACTTTTTTCCTCTAACGGTTTCATAGGTTCAGCTCTTACATTAAACATACCAGAAATATGTAAAACAAGTTCATGATATTGCTAAAAATAGCATGGAGAAGTATTATTATTAAGGAGAAAAAGGAAATTTCTTACCATGTATGAAAAAAAGATATTCACAGGTAAAGCTACACATCAGTAGGTGTCACAAAATGCCAACATTAAAACTGGCAGCAGATCTGGAAAGCTCCTCACCCCACCACTGTGCTTTAAAGAAACAAGCTAAGCCTTTGGGTGGGGATAGCTCTGATTCTTCGCTGGGCTCCCATGAGTGTATAGTGGTTTCTCTGTGGTGGGCTAAAGGACTGAGTCACTGATGGGCACTCCATCTGTGCTGGACATAAACAAAGCACCATTTTGCTAACCATTACTGCCTATGCAATAAGAGACAAATGCTCAATGCCAGCAATCTATCTTGGTAACACCACTTGGGCCATGTGCTATGACAATGTTCATGGAAGAATGAGCCAGATCCAGGGTTGGTTAATAAAAGCAGGACTGCACCACCATCGAGATCAGAACAAATAGAAGAGAAAAACATGAGTCTAAACTACATGGTATGGCAGAAGCTACAAACCATGGTACCCTTGGTTGCCTATACAGTTCTTCTGAGTAGTGGAAAAAAGAAACTAATTTTAAACTGGGCCCACTATGAAGAGAAACCTTCAGAGATAAGGTTCTTCCCTTGGGCATCTGAGTTTAATTCCCAGCATCCATGTCAGGTAACTTACCTTTAACTCCAGCTCCAAAGGACACAATATCTTCCTTCTGGCCTCTGTGAGCATCTACACTCACATGTATAGATCTGTGGTGGTTTGAGTAAGTATGGCCCTGAAAGACCATAGGGAGGAGCACTATTAGGAGATGTGGTCTTACTGGAGTAGGTATAGTCTTGGTGGAAAGTGTGTCACTGTGGGAGAGGGTTTAGAGGTCTCCTATGCTCAAACTATGCTCAGTGTGGCTCGTAGTCACTTCTGCTGGCTATGGAGCAAGATGCAGAACTCTCAGCTTCTTCTACCACCATGTCTGTCTCTGTGCTACCATGCTTCCTGCCATAATAATGACTGAACCTCTGAGACTGTAAGTCAGCTCTAATCAAATGTTTTCTTTTCTAAGACCTGCCATGGTCATGGTGTCTCTTCTCAGCAAATAAACCTTAACTAAGACAATACACAAGCATAAACCAAAGATATATATAATTTAAAGTAAAATTTTAAATAGTTTTGGGTGTGTGTGTGTGTGTGTGTGTTCCAGAGATTAATGTTGGGTATCTTCCTCTATTTTGCTCACTTATTTTGTGACAGGTCTCTTATTGAACCTGGAATCTTGATGAGCTACGCTGACTAACTGGTAAATCCTCAGTATCCTTTTATTTCTGCCACCCTAGCACTGGAATTACAGGCAAACAATATGGCTTAGGTCTTTGTAAGTTTATACTGGGGATCTGAACTCAGGTCCTCATGCTCACAGAGCAAGCACTTTATTAACTGAGGTAACTCCCTCAGCCCTTACATTTGTTTATAATTTATTGATGCTCTTACCACAAAATAAGTTGGAAGACAAACCTGATCCACTAACCTCGAAGATGAAGTGAGGCAGGCAAAGTGGGAAAGGCAATCAGCACCTGCTCCACCATCCAAAACAGACCAAGGGGGACCGAGCTTTGTGGACTGTCATCCTATGTGGGATGGAGGGTGACATCTGGGTTGTCCCCAATGTCAGAGCAAACTGTCCCCTAAAAAACAAGTGTAACTCAACTTCTATCTTACACATTTCACACAACCCCATCTTCCACTAAATCAGGAATTTATAAAGTAAGAGGTGAGACCCAGACAGAAGTCTAAGCTTAGAAACAGATTCATCTGAACCAAAGCATAGTTTTGTCCCTTTATCCAGCAATTCTTCTACTCAATAGGTATCCAAATATTTATTCATGTATTTTATGTACGGGTACTTTATCTTTATCTGCATGTACATCTACAAACCAAAAGACAACATTATAGAGTTGTGAGCTGCCATGTGGGTGTTGGGAATTGAACTCAGGACCATCGGAAGAGCAGTGAGTGCTCTTAATCACTGAGCCATCTCTGCAGCCCCCTCAACTAGGTATCTAGAAAGCCCTGTTTGGGTTTAACAAGGGAGCCATCACTGGGTAATTTAGTCATTTCTCGCCCATCTATAAAACACAGGTTTGTTTTACATATTTAGGGTTCTTTTGAAGTTTAAAATAAGGAAGGATTCTTTATTATAATATGGATTTCAAATTGTTATATCCTATTTGAATCTGTTACCTAATATTATTTTAAGTGAATCCTGCTTATTTATAACAATATATAATAATGTTGTTTCAACCAAAGTTTTCTAAATAAACTTCTCTTTCCCTCCGAAAAATTAGGTTCTAAACATAAGTTTCAGAAATCAGCTTAAGTTGGTAATGTCACAGCTATACATACCTGACATGGCTCTTGCCCTATGGAAGAACCACAGAACACAAGCCAAACATTAATCTGGTCACTGTAGCCTAGATTTACATGTATATGTGTGTGGTAATGGCATCCATGTACATGGAGGCCATAGGAAAGGGTCCCATGTCTTCCTCTATCACTCTTTGCCTTATTCCTTTTCTCACTAAGCTAAGAGGTCAGCTGTTGGGCTAGCAAGCTCTAGTGAACCTCCTATGTGCACCCTCTACAGTACTAGGACTTTGTAGGCCCCCCCACCCCCACCTAGCTTGCTTGTCTATAGAATCTCTAGACTTCTTTGCTTTGCCTCAGGACTGGCTAGAGCTGCAATGGGTACTATGCATGACTGACAGTTTGGGAGGCTGGGGGCAGGTGGTTATAGAGAGTGTTTGTATTTGAAGAAGATTATGATCTTTGTTTGTCAACAGGGGAAGAAAATGTATACATCATCGAATTTGTGCCTAAGGAAGTGGAACTATCTTCCCATGAGCATCTTGAAGTGACAGGCCTGGCCAATGAGCCTGAGCACTGAAGAGGTAGGTGCATCAAGTAATGCCAAACCTGGACTTCGCACACAGAATGACATGGCCTCTGGTGACCTCTAACCAACATCAGCAAAGAGGCATGTGGATAGGAAAGCCTGCTCAACACATATCTGTGTGAACCCAGCATCCATGTGAGACAGGAACAGTGAGGAATGCCTATCCTGTTTTCCTGCTGTCATCTTACTGTCTTGGGACAGTTTCTGTGTCTAAGAACACATCCACACTGTTCTTCTCTTCCCCCGTCCCAAGACTAGATGTCAGTATTTATTTGCCTCCAAAGTACACAAAATGGCTCTGCTGCCCTCTTCTGTGTGGAGCACTGGGCCTCATACCAGTAAAGAGAGGTGATGGTCATCATGCAAGGCACCTTAGCCCTCACTGGGAGGTCAGCTAGCTGGAGTTTTCTTAGGGAAGCTGAAGGTAGACTTTGCTAAGATAATGTTTGGATCTGCTCTTGAAAACCACGAGATTAGCTGTCTACAAGGAGGCCAAAAGAATGCCCGAGTCCTTGCTAAAAGGCTAAGACATCAAATGTGAATTTTTCTCCAGATAATGGTTGCTCAGACTAAGAATAGAGCTGACTGTCCCCAGGAAAACCTGAAGACCAGGTGAAAAGGGCTCACAGGCAGAAGCAAAGGCCAAGACAGCAAAGGCAACCACCCCTGAAGGACAAAATTCAGAAAACCAATCCTAACTCTCTTGTAGTCTACCAGATCTTTGCCTGGAGTTCAGACTGGCTGCAGTGAAGCCCTGCCCACAAGCTGTTGTTACCTGCTTCCCCTTCACCACATGCTTGGGCACTGGCACCCTGACCTCCAGGTCAGTGTAGTCTTGCGACCAGATGTAGTTCTCACGGATGGCACCGTTGTAACTGTCAGGATTTTTCTGGAACTGCTCCTGAATCCTGAAAAAGAACAAGAACATTGAGATGCACCAGAGAAATCCAGAGCAGCTTCACGGTGCTAGTGCTATGTCTTGAGGAAATCACACACACGGGATAACTTGCTTTCTACCTCTGCTAAAGTCTCTTTTGGGGCAATTTCCTTTGTGACACTCATACGTGGTCTCCAGGAAATCACAGTTCTGCTTGTTGTCAGTTCAGAACCAGGCCTGTTAAGTAAACAAAGAGGTTGGTTAAGAAGATCCCTGGCTCACGAGCACTGGGTGTTGTCTGATGAACTGCTAAGCAGAACTTGTCCTTTACAAATAGGCAAAAAAAAAAAAAAAAAAAGCCTCCATCCTGCAGCTGTTTGACTTCAATCCTAACCCAACACTAAGCCTCTCTTTCCTCCTAGTAAGTAAATCAAAGCCGCAAGGACTGCATTAAAACTGCACATCATTAGTAAGAGGTAAACAATTCATTTAATGAGATGGCCTTAAAAAAAACCTAGTCAACCAAATCATATTACATACCTCCATTACAAAACTAGCACAGGCTGTCTTAGTCAGGGTTTCTATTCCTGGACAAAATATCATGACCAAGAAGCAAGTTGGGGAGGAAAGGGTTTATTCAGTTTACATTTCCATACTGCTGTTCATGACCAAAGGAAGTCAGGACTGGAACTCAAGCAGGGCATGAAGCAGGAGCTGATGCAGAGGCCATGGAGGGATGTTCTTTACTGGCTTGCTTCCCCTGGCTTGCTCAGCCTGCTCTCTTATAGAACCAAGACTACCAGCCCAGAGATGGCACCACCCACAAGGGGACCTCCCCCCTTGGTCACTAATTGAGAAAATGCCTTACAGTTGGATCTCATGGAGGCACTTCCCCAACTGAAGCTCCTTTCTCTGTGATAACTCCAGCCTGTGTCAAGTTGACACAAAACTAGCTAGTACACGGGTACAAAAGGGCCTAGCCTAGCCAGGAAGCAGATGTTGAAGATAAAATACAAAATCTGTCATAAAATTTAGCTATGTTCAATCATATAAATGCCTTAAAGATGAGTTTAGACTCACAAGTCACTAAGTGAGTTGAGGATCTAATTCACAGATAAAAGCCTTTGTCTAGAGAAGGTAGCAGAATATTCTCAAGTAGGTGTGGCTCAGCAGTCACCTTCCGAGTCTGCTCACACAGCAGCAGACAGCCTGAGGCAGGCAGGGAGCTCCACACACTGTAAAGTATGACTGTGCTTCTGCCCATTCCAGAAAGCACTAAGTTGCAAGGGCCTACAATTGCCTTGACACAGAAACAAGACCAGGATTGAGGAAGGCTGAGTAAAGAGGACACTGTTTTCTCACTCATGTTTTAAGGATATCTTGGGGCTAGAGACATGGCTCAGTGGTTAAAGAGCACTGGTTGCTCTTCCAGAGGTCCTGGGTTCAATTCCCAGCACCAACATGGCAGTTCACAACTGCCTATAACAACAGTTCCAATGGATTCAACACCCTCACACAGATATATATGCAGGCAAACACCAATGCACATAACATAAAATATTTAAAAATCACTTTTAAAAAAGAATACTTTTACCCATGGTATGTATACTTTTGTGTCCTATATTTAAGAGACTGGGCCTCCAGCATGGCCTGAAATCTGAGGGCTAGATAAGAGAAGGCTGCTGAAGGTAATTTGTGTTCTACCAAATTATATCCTTGAGTCTTATCCCCTGAAATCTCAAAAGTGATTCAGTTATAACCAGGTCAATTAAGGTGGACCCTCGCCCACTATGACCATTGATCTTCAAGTGGAAACTTTGAACACACACTTATCTAGGAAAAGGATGTAAAGGCGACCATAAGAACAGGCAGAGATCGGAATGATGGAACAAGAACTGTGAGCCAGCTTCTTTCATATAGCTTCAGGAGTGAGAGCCAGCCCACACCTCATCTCAGGTATCTGTTGTTTAAGCTTTGATGTGACTGCACAAGCAAGATGGCTAAGGAATTCGTGTCCATCAGAGGCAATTTAAAACCTCAGCACTCAATACTGAGAAGATCAGGCACTGACCAATCAGCATGGACACAAACTGGGTGAGTGTCTGAGGGGAGGCACTGTGCAGCACAGAGAACACAGGCACTGACAGCCACAGAGGATGCCTGGCTAGATGACTTGACAAAGGAGAGCAAGATGAAAGCACCAAAACAAGGAAAACTATAGAACAGTCAAGTATTCCATTTAGACTAGTGGTATGGAAAACCTTTCAACACAGCAACAACAAAAAACCGAAGAGGTTGAAAAGGATAGATAACTTCTGTATATGGTATAGCCTTGGTTTCTATGAAGAGGAAATGAGCATACATGCATAAGCAGGTTTGATTTTTGTGATAAGAGGGGATCTGACCTCTTTGCTTCCTTAGGTAATATCCAAATTCCCTACAATATGCAAACATTTCAGCCAAGAGAATAGCAACTACTTAGACAAACACAGACAGGAGTGACAATGTACCTGTGGCCCCAGGATCCAGTGCAGTGGCCTCAGCCCAGCCCCGCCCCTAAAGTCCCCTGAAATTGAGTACAAAGAAACAAGTGCAGCAAACGGTGCAGGCCAGCCACCAAGCTTCCACTGGGCCCTCCCAGGGGAACCCTATTGGTAGTACAAGGCTCACACTGGACATGGGCACACATGAATATGGAGTGGTATCTATGAAAATTAAAACAACAACAGGGTAACAGTGGCTACCTCTACTGTTGGTAAGTAGGGAGAAAGAGATCCCTCTCCACTGAGAGCCCTATCAATATTACCATGTTAAAATAGACAAAACTATGAAGACAGGGGCTACAGAGAGCTGGTATCACATCGTAGTTCATAGCCATCTGTGACTCCAGTTCTATGGAATCCAACTTGCTCTTCTGACCACTGCAGTACATGGTGCATTTACAAAGGCAAAACACTAGTGCACATAAAGTAAATATTTTTAAGAGAATATAAAAATATAAATAAATACCTTCCCCACATGAAATTAAAACCAAAATGGCCCTAGCACTTGCCAGAGATCAGAGACTAAGAACAAAGAAGCCTGGACTAGGAAAGGGGTCTTGGATAGCTCCTCTTACATACATATCAGCTCCTCATGCAAAGATCAGTATGGCATATGAACTCAAGACAAAGGTTGCCAGTCTCTGCCTGACCCCTTACCAGGTCCTCAAGCTCTGCATGCCCATTAGGGGCTATTTGTTGCCTGGGACCTGCTGGTCTATCTTTCCACTATATCCTTCCAGCATAGACCCCCAAGTCCCCTAGCATGGGCCTCTTAGCAGGCAGGAAAATTGCTCCTAAAACAGCCCTAGCAGGTTGCTGGTTGCTTTTTATAGCACTCTGAATCCACATTCTCTTTAAATAAAGTTGATTATTTCCAGCCAACAGTATGTAAAAATGTGTCCTGTCAAGTGCAGGTGGCTCTGAGCCCCACCCAGCAAATCCAAGGCCACCCCTGCAGCTGTGGGCCTGCAGCAGGCAGGCAGTGAGGGAGGAGGGAGGAGCAGCAGAGCCCCAGCATCAGGGTGGGAGTGAGCCAGTGAGTCAGCAAGCATGTCTCACTGCAGCTCCCACTCTGTTCCTGATGAGCACGGGACAAGAAAGCTCTTGACAAAGAGAGAACAACGGGCTCCAAATCCTGCCGGGCACTATGGACCACAAGCTCTAACTCTCCTTGTAGATACAACAGTTTTGACTGCTAAACAATTCCCACAGGCCTAGGCACCACAAAGTGGGGCAAGCCAGGAAAATAGAATCACCTGCAGTAAGTGAGTGTGGCTGGTAATGTCACGAGGAACCATCACTGTCCTAGGGAATAGGAACAAGACTCAAGCCTGGGCAGGAGGCCAACCTACTTTGTTAGCTTGAAGCCATTGCTCAAACCAAAAGGACCTCTCTCCTTTCTGTTTGCTGTTTTTCAATGGTAGGGGCTGAACTCTCACTGAACTAACCTCAACCTTCTCCTTTAGTTTGTTTTTAAAAAAACAAAACAAAAAACAAAAACAAAAACAAACAAAAAAAAGGTTCAGACAAGTTGGGGTTTAGAACAGCAAGTAGAAAATATGATTCTATTAGTAAGGTAAGTAAAGGTAAGTAAAGGAGACCAAATCCTTAACCCAATGGTTTCTGTACAAGATAGAATCCCAAACTCAATGGGTTCTATGCACTGCCCTCATTTCTTTCCCAAGAAAGGATAACTAAAGGAGGCATTTGCTGCATGACGGGAGGGAGCTGGGGAACTGGCTTCCCAAGGTAACAACAGAGCAGTGGAGCTCGGAGCTGCTAGGCCATCCCTCTCTCTAAGTAGGCAGAGCCATTCTTTGCTCCTCTTGAGATCAATACTGTCCACCCTTTAAACAATTACCGTGATCCTGCATAATGTAAGCAAAGGTCACTGACGCTATGTTTGGGTGACAATGTCCACCATCCTTGCCAGTCTCAGTCAACCCAGATATGATGAATCATACCTCACCACACTCCTATGGCTGTACTGTCCATTTGGTCATCAGAAGAGGGACCATGTATGTGCTATGGTCTGAAAAAATCTATGTCCTTCCAAACTTCATGTGTCCAGTCACCATGACAGCTTCAGAAAGTGGGGTTTAGAAAGGCTGGTGAAAGGGATGTAGCCCCATGAATGAGATGACTAATGTCCTTATTAAAAGGCCCTTAATGGGACCCTTTACTTTTTCACCACGTGAAGACATATAAAAAATTGTGTGTGAGGAACATGCACATCAAACACTGAACCTGCCAATGACTGGATAGTAAACTCTAGCATCTGAAACTCAGAAACAGATTCTCGTTGTTATAAACGAACTAGTCTATGGCATTTTGTTATACCAGCCTGAATAGGCTGAGACAAAGTGTATACAAACACACAATACCTATGTGCATATGTACATATGTGGGGCACATCTGTGGATGGACATGCCACAGGTATTAAGCAGAAGGTAGTCATTCTCTACAACTTTGTTCCCCACCCCCCTCTCTCTCATCAAGCCAGTGTGACCATGGGGACCTCAACATCTTTCTGAGCTGTGACTTCAGCAAGGTATTAAAGATATTCGGTTAGTTATTTGAGTCCTCATTTCCCATTCTCCTTCTATAAAGGATCCTTTCTTCTCTTGTCAGCTCCTACCTGGCAGTGCTCAGTTTCAACCTAGGATTTACCTAAGTCCTTTCCAACTGGTGGAGATGTAGTCACTTTTCTTCTGGATTCTTTATTGCTGACCCTTTATAAAACAGCCACGGTTAGAAAAATGGCTCATTCACTGTCCTGTTCTAGAGCCTCACACTCTCGGTCTGCCAGGCTCTAACCCTGTGGAGGACCTGCATTCAATTCCCTTCTGGAGGACCTGCATTCAATTCCCAGCACCCAGAACTATCTATCATGCTAGCTCCAGGGAATCAGCTTGTAGCCTCCACAGGCATCAGGCACATCAGTAGCACACACCTACATGCAGGCAACACACACACACACACATAAAATAAAAACAAACTTTACAAAGGAAGAGCAGTGCCTATTCTGGGCTCCTTTTCAGATGTTTCAGAAAAATGGACTATTCTGAGCAATAGGAATAGTTCAGGTTTGAATATTGTATTTATTAAGTTTATAGCAAGTCAAAGTAAAGGAAAAATGAAAGAAATGGATAGATAGATAGATAGATAGATAGATAGATAGATAGATAGATAGATAGATAAAACAGAAAAACACCATCAAATCAGATTCTCAAACACCCAGCAGAAATTAACTGGGAACTCTGACACCTAGCAGAAATTAAAGGCAGCCACCTGGAGTTCCCAATAGAGTCTTGGGCAGAGCAGAGAGAGGCTTCCAAGTAAAAGACCAAATAATAACAGAAAAATACTGCCATCAAGTTGGAGGCTTACAAACACCCAGCAGAAAGTCACAGAGAATGTCCTACCAAAGCAGCGGGATGGAGCTCCCAATCGGTTAAGCATTCAGAGCAGAGTGTCCTTTTGGGTGAGGTTTCCAAGTAAAAGAACAGACAGCAATGCTGGGTGCTCACAACATCCAATAGAAACTGACTGAGGAAGCTGAGGTGAAGTCCTAACTGAGCTTCCTCTCATGGCCGACCGTCCAGCTGCTCCCTTCCACAGGAGGCACCTGCTCATCATAGAATAAAGCACAGAAACACTGGCCAGTAGGCAACAGGTCACCGTCTGAATATTCATGAGACAGCAGTGTTTTCTCTCCTAGGCTGACTGATCATTTTTCTCTCTGTCTCAGCGTTAGGGGAGCCAGTCAGTAAGGGTCTTCTCGGAGGATACCAGACATAAAAATATTGGGTCTGAATCAGAGGGTAGCAACACCATTTCCAAAACCAGTTTCTTGTGTGCTCAAACAACACGTGACAAGTTCTAATATAATGTATGTTACATTCTCTGAAAGCTATTAAGTTTCCAAATCATCAGTAATCTTAGTGACAGAGTATAACTCATTCTAAAATTCACTAATAAATGCTCTGTAGGAACTACAATTAATAAAGTCTAGATACTAAAGAAGGTAAAGCAAGCAAACCATCATCTGTGGTCAGTGATGAAAGCAACATGTCTGCACCATTCTTCCAAAACTATACACAGGCAGGTGGCTGATAAGACTCTGCCAGTGCACAGGCCAGCCCAGAACACCTGCCAAATGTCTGTAAGCTGACTAGATGCCATATGCTGACTGAGAGAGCCGCCTCACCTGGCAGGCATTCCTGTTTCCAAATACAAAGCATTAAGTTAACTCCAACTTGCATGTCTCAGGAAAGAGGGGAGGAATAGAAGCATGGTCACTAAAACCAAGAACTTAGCAGCCAGTCCAGGACCTGGGAACTAAACTGAACAAGCTCCATGTTCCTCTGACAAATACATGGGATGGGATAAAAACAGGGACAGGAAATTAAGAGACTTAGAAGGCCTATGATAAAATTCAATGGATAATACTAAAAAACTATAAAACAAAATTATATTTTTGAGACAATCATAAACAGCTGGATATCTATTTTTAAGAAATTATGAATATGCAAAATATAAAAAAGCTATGATAAATAAAAATCCCTATTTTTACCAAAATATTCAATGGATGAAACTGAATGATTCTATCCAAAACAAATGAACAAATACATGTAGAGTAGCAGGTAAAGGGAGAAAATGCTACAGGACAGTGACACACTGCTGAAGTGATAAAGCTGGGTACAAGTATCCTGAGTGTTCATTATGCTACTCCTTCCTTTCTGTATATTTGCAAACAAGAATTTGGCGTGTGTGTGTGTGTGTGTGTGTGTGTGTGTGTGTGTGTGTGAGAGAGAGAGAGAGAGAGAGAGAGAGAGAGACAGAGACAGAGAGAGAGAGACAGAGAGAGTCAAAGACAGAGACAGAGAGAAACAGACAGAGAGAGACAGAAAGATGGAACTAGTGTGTCAAAGCTGTCAAGTCCAACCTTAAGAGAGAATGCTTACCGATTTCTCAGGTGATTGCCCTACTTCGCCCTCTCTAGCAATATGGAGTAATGCTACAAAATCCACAGCATTCATGTCTCATACTACTAGACTATAAAATCTTACAGGTAACAATAAGCGAAAGCAGCTTCTCAGTGTAATCTTAATTCATACTTTCCAGCAGAACGGCTCTACATTCATGCTTCCTGGCTAATAACCTTCTCTAAAATTCAGGTTACATCTCTGCTGTTTTTGTTTGCCATTTCCTTGCTCAATACAGCTCTACATATTTTGATAAGGCTTCAAAGTTTATAAACACCTTTTCCTAGTTTGTAAGTTACATTCATATTACAAAGTATAAACACAACTCTTAGTTTTAATATAATCAAATTAGTTTAATTTAATATAATAATTATCATATAATATGTTATTATATAACGTTAATATAATAAAATCATTTAATGCCATCATACATGTACACCTGCATTCACATACACACATGAAAATGCATCTACGTAAATACACATCACAGACATATTGTTTAAAAATGAATTTTGCCAACCAGGCAGTGGTGGCGCATTCCTTTGATCCCAGCACTTGGGAGGCAGAGGCAGGGGATTTCTGAGTTCAAGGCCAGCCTGGTCTACAAAGTGAGTTCCAGGACAGCCAGGGCTATACAGAGAAACCCTGTTTCGAAAAACCAAAAGAAAAAAATGAATTTTGCCTTTGTTGACCTGTGATGTATCTTTAATCTGCCTATGTTCATTTTATAGCTAGAGTTAAAAACAAACAAAAACAAAAATAAAAACAAAAAAAAACCTTCATGAGCATATATTTATCTAAAATAAATCAAGCAACATGCATGCAATCACTCACAATGTGATGGTTTGCATATGATATATATAGCACAAATAAGACTTATATGCAAATTTGGAGAATATATTTCATATCATACACCAGTTGATTAGTCAATAGCAATAAAATTAATATTTATTACAAAGCTATTTTAATTAATTAAAAATAAAAACAGTATAGTGACAATTAATCTTAAATTATATTAAATTAACAAGAGAAAGAGGCTCTTCATTTTTTAAAATGCATATAAATATATTTTTTGACTATTAGACAATCAATTTCCCCCTAAATACTAACTCTGTATGAGCACATCAGTCTCTGATACAACTTTTTTTTCCTATGCATATAAAATCAGAAACATTTTAAACTACTTTTCTTCTTCAGTCCCCTGAAAAATGAAAAAAAGAAAAGTCCAAAATGAGAAATGATTAGGCCAAACTATCATCATCATTGAAGCCTATGGCGAGCCCCGTGTCATTTCTCAGAAATAGCCTCACAAGTGGGTTAGCACAATGCTTTAGTCAGGATATCTGTTTGAGTCAAATCCCCAAAACCCACATAAGGATGGAAAGAAAGAACTGTCTCTACAAATTGTCTCTGACATCTCTATAGGCCCCTCCCTGACAGGAGATACACAATAATAATGAATATAGTTTTTCAAATGTGGGACTGGAGATGGTTCTCAGCAGATGGTTAAGAACACTTGCTGTTCTTCCAGATAACCTGGGTTTGATTCCCAGAACCCACATGACAGTATTTGTAACTCCAGTCCCAAGGGATCCAACACCCTCTTCTGTCTTCCAAGTTACATTTCTCAACTGTGACTTCAGTCACAGCCATAGTAGGGAAGTGTGAAAACCAATCACACAGAACTACAATTCCTGTCACACTGCGGTAGTCACACTGTGGTAGGCACACAGGCATTGTACAGTCATACAAGCAGGCAAAACATTCATACAAGCAGGCAAAACATTCATACAAATAAAGTATCTTTACATTTTTAAAATGACATTAAGAGCAGAAAACACAAAAGGTTCAGGTATCTGCAGTCTATCCCTAAACATGTGAAGGAAACTGCAAGTGGAATCCAACCATCTTTAGTGACCAACACCCCCTAGCTCCATCCCAAGCATTCTCCCCAGTCCAGAATACAGCCTGTTCTCAAAGTCTCCACCCTAGACAACACACACTTTCCATAGAGCCACCAACCAACACTACAGTGAGTAGCACCCTCCCAAAGCTGGGAATTCTCCCTCTCAAACCATAACCTTTTGGGTTTCACTAATTCTGCACTATTCTCCACCCAGTCTTAATCCAGACCTCAGCCTCAGTGTAATAGAGTTATGGCAAGAAGATGAAAGTCTTAAGACACTACTGGAAAATGAATACTCTAGAATAATGTTTTGTATAATACCTATCCAGTGGAACAGAACAGAACAAATGAAGTGAAAGTATGAAGACACACCACAGAAATAACGAACTGTTTCTCAAACCTGCCACTGCAAGTATGTATGTATCTGGGATCTCTGAAACATGCATTTCTCACTGTAACTGCAGATCATAAACATAGGAGGAAAAGTACAAAAACCTACCAAACAACTGCAGTTCCTGCTACACCATGGCAGTATGCAGGGTAAAAGGACACACCAGAGATCATCTCCTGGTCAGTGGTGAGATAAACAGCAACTACAAAGAGTAAGCCAGAGCATGAAAGAACACAGTGAGCAACTGACCCCAGGCCACTGCACAAGGTATAGGAAACTGGGACTCATATCCACAACAACTATGAAAGAGAAGACCCTGGATCCTGCTGGTCACCAACCTGCCAGTGGCAACCTACTCTGCAAAGGCACTTTGTGCACAATCTCTAGGCTGTGTGTCTGTCCATGCTATGTTGATCTGCTCAGCTGCACTTTCCACAGTGCAACCTGTGAGCATGTGTGCAGCAACCTCTCGTCCCTTCTAAGAAAGCCTTGTATTTTCTCGACAAAAAGCTGCAGGAACTTTAGTGGAGAGATAGTGTTTGAGGTTGAGAAGGCACAAGAATTTCAGATAGGCTGGGCGTGGTGGCACACACCTTTAATTCCAGCACACGGGAGGCAGAGGCAGGCGGATTTCTGAGTTCAGGCCAGCCTGGTCTACAGAGTGAGTTCCAGGACAGCCAGGGCTACACAGAGAAACCCTGTCTCGAAAAACCAAAAAAAAAAAAAAAAATTTCAGATACAAGGAATAGCAGAACCATTTAGGGCTTACGGACACAAACTTGAGTCAAACTCCCAGCCCTGCCACTGGCCAACAGTCTGATCTTGTACTATTTAACCCAGGCTCTAGGTTCATCAGTAAAAGAGCAGAAAACAACAAACATCTTCACTGCAGAAGCAGCACAGGGCTCACATGCATCCAACATTCTGCACACTTTCCAGAGGTCTAAACCAGTCCAGCCACCATCAAGCTGACATATGAGAGACTAGACTACTCACATCTAAGCAGATGCCCTGACCTCTACTGTTCTTAGCCTCATGGTGACAAATGGGCTTTCCTGTAACTGTTTTGGAATTTTGATCTGAGTTGCTGTTGAAAGCTCAACTTAGGAAGAAACTAGCCACCTCAAGAGCAACCAATACATGGCCTGGTGACAAGGCATCACAGGAGCATTCAAGTCAGCTAGTTTAATGCTCTGCAAACAGTACTTTTCCATTTCATTAGTTACAGGCTGCCAGGAAATTTTAGCACTGAGCAGAATGAAGACAGGCTGGAGAAACAGTCCTACTATTTATAAAGCCCCAAGTTAGCCAATTTGGTTGTCTTTTGCATATAAATGGGGTAAGATCCTCCAGCAGCCTATACCCACAGGACTGGAATGCTGGTGGGAAAGCCCAAAGCCCAGACCACAGGGTTCTTCAAACACCTGGGCTATGACTAGGCTTGTCTTGTTGGTTTACATCTGACATTATTAGGTTCTGGACAGATTGCCGAACTCACTGTGAGCTTAACAGTCAACTGTGATCACATCCCTAAAAACAGAACTTCAGAGGAGGAAGATCATTGATCCACGGAGATTGTTGATTAGTACACAAATCAGTATCCCTGTACTATTATTATCTTTTCAATGAGCAGGACTAGATAGTCCATCAAACATAACCATAGAGCAAGGTGGTGGTCATGCACACCTTTAATCCCAGCACTCAGGAGGCAGAGAGACAAGTGATCTCAAGAGACAAGTCTGCAGTCAGCCTGGTCTACAGATCAGAGCACAGCCAGGGCTACACAGAAAAACCCTCTCAAAAATACAAAACAAACAAACAAAAAAATTATACAGTTCAAATGAAAATCAAGCAAGTAAAAAAAAAAAACAATGTTTCAGAAACCCAGCCTGGTGTGCACCACCACGCCCAGCAGAAACCTAGCCTGGCTTTATGATGTTTTTTGAGAATTCTTTGTAGTGAATTACATGGAATCTTTCAATAAACAGGCAGTAATGAAACAAATGTCAGAAAGTCAGCTTTGACAAGAATGTTTACTTACACTGCTGACAAAAAGCAATTAGTTCTTGGCTTAGAAAGAGCCTTTAACAAGAAGACAATTTGCTGTGAGGCTATTTTATTCCCTGAGAACAGACCTGTTGTGAGTGAATATGAAAGTCCATCTGTTAATGCCCATGTAGGATGACAGTCCCAGCAAGTTCAACAGCCATGACCTTAACCTGCCAGAGACAAAGCAAAAAACTCCAAAAAACTCAAAAAAAAAAAAAAATTAACAGGCTTCTTTAACTGGTAGAAGAGGTTCTAGTAAGTGCTTTCTCTAGAGCCTCCACACATTTGCATCTGCTATGATTTCAATATCCCCCCCTAAAATTCAGAGAGTGGCCATTTAATAGTTGGTATGATGCTATAAAAGGTGATTAAGCCATTAAGGCTCCTCACTAATAAATGATATCAAGGCCCTTATGAAACATGCTTCTCCCAGTGTGCAACCCAACTGCTATTCTGTCCTTTCCACTGTGTGGTACATGGCTTTTCCTCTCCAAAGAGGCATCAGTGAGGTGCCATGTTGGATGCAGGAAGTAACCCTCACCAAATATCCAACTTAGCAGTGTCTTGATCTTGGAGCTTCCAAAACAGTATCAAATAAAATGTGTTCTCTATAAATCACCCTCTCTCTGGTAACCACAGCAGCCACTGATCTTAGATACTATACTACTAAGGTAACAGAGAAAACTGCCGATAGATGACATCAACATGAAGAACTAAGGTAGGATGTACTGGCTGGTTTTGTGTGTCAACTTGACACAGCTGGAGTTATCACAGAGAAAGGAACCTCCCTTGAGGAAATGCCTCCATGAGATCCAGCTGTAAGACATTTTCTCAATTACTGATCAAGGAGTTGGAGAGGGCCCTTTGTGGGTGGTGCCATCCCTGGGCTGTTAGTCCTGGGTTCTATAAGAAAGCAAGCTGAAGCAGGGCAGTGGTGGCACACACCTTTAATCCCAGCACTTGGGAGACAGAGGCAGGCAGATTTTTGAGTTTGAGGCCTGCCTGGTCTACAGAGTGAGTTCCAGGACAGCCAGGGATATACAGAGAAACCATGTCTTGAAAAACAAAAAAAGAAAATAAGCTGAGCAAGCCAGGGGAAGCAAGCCAGTAAGCAGCACCTGCTTTCTGATCTGCTTGAGTTCCAGACCTGACTTCCTTTGGTGATGAATGTGGAAGTGTAAGCTGAATAAACCCTTTCCTCCCCAATTTGTTTCTTGGTCATGATGTTTGTGCAGGAATAGAAACCCTGACTAAGACAGAGTTCAAGGCCAGCCTGAACCACACGACACCCTCTCTCCCAATTTCAGGAGCCTAGTTAGAGGAAGATAGAAATTGGGGTTAATTCCTACTTTGCAGCACAAAGGACATGAGCAGCAATAAGACCTCACAGGGCCTAGAGCCTCTTCCCATCAATCTATATAGTCACTCCCTAGGACTGGTGACCTTGCCTACCACCCCAGAGAGAAATGGAGAGCAAATGCTAACCCAACTAGAGGCTCTCCACAGGGCCCAGAATACCTTCAAAGGCACCGGAGAAGTGTGGGAGTGATAGCTCTGCCTTACACTTTAATTCATGGGTGTCAAGGCCATTTCCCAATGCTGCTAGCACTAGCCCAACATCCTTGGCTTCCTTGCTGCTAGAAACACAGTCAAACCACAGCAGATATTACCATCAGGGAAAAAGCAAATCCTACTGACACTGAGAACTGTCTTCACAGTTAAGATGTAGTCCAAGATTGACATATCCTGAGTCTACATTCTACATCAGCCAAGCATACAGACCTACTCTCCACAACCGACAGCACACATCGGAAGCCCTGCTTCTCATTAAGTAGATAAACGAGAGGCATTGTCCACTTGCGACTCTAGTCTACCGGGCTCATGCCAGAATAACAGAAAAGTAATCTGTAGGTCTTTCTCTTTTAAAAAAAAAAATGTCCACTCTTTTCAGAAGAAATCACTGTGAAGTCTGGCTGGGATCTGAGCTTGCCAAGGGGAGAATGGTAAAAGCCTCATAAAGAAGGGAGGTCAAAGGATGTCACAGTCACTGGAAGAACCTCATGGCATAAGGACAACTAACCTGAAGGACTGAAAACAAGGAAAAGAGTCAGACTGTAGCAAAACTGTGTGGTTTCAGTCTCTTAAGAGTAGATGTGTTCTCCAAGAGAAGAGTACAGCAAGAAGGGAGACAAAGGCTGATTATACACATAACTCCACAACACCCACGCTCACGGGTGGGAAGAAGACAAGGCTAAGGAAGGCTGAAAAGTCACTGCTGGTAGGAAGAGAGCTGAGTGCACAGAAGCCAAGCACACATGTTAACAAGAGCTGACAGCATCAAAATTGGAAAAACGGAGAAAAGCCACTGAGGACTAAGGAGATGGCTCCGTTCATAAAGTGCTTGCCATACAGACAGGGGACCCGAGCTCAAATGCCTGAGGCGTACTGGCCAGCCGGTGACAAGTCCTGTCTCAAACAGGAAGTGAGTTAGTCAGAGGCCTCAATATGCACATGTGTTTGTGTTCTCTCTCTCTCTCTCTCTCTCTCTCTCTCTCTCTCTCTCTCTCTCTCTCTCCCTCTCTCCCTCCCTCCCTCCCTCCCTCCCTCTCTCCTCTCTCCTCTCTCATAAAGTAATTTGAAAAGTTTTTAAAGGGCATATACTCTCACATCAAGAAACATAAGCATAGCTTGTGAGAGAATCACTTAAAATAAAAACAAAGAGAAACAGAAAGAGAAGCACAGGAAGTAAAAGTGATTAATAGCCATGATGGAAACGGACAGGAGAAGGCATGAGATATGAGAGACTGACCATACAGACACACTAAAAACAAGGAGATGGGAAAAGGGACATTTAAAAAGTCAGAGGAAAACATAAATGGAAGCTATATATGGGCTTAAGTCATTCATGCTTGGCCCTAGGTTAAGCATGGTATGATCCCTAGGTTCAATAGACTCCTTTAACCAACAATGCTGCCGCACCTGAATATCTACATACAGAAAGCCATGTACTCCTAGCAACATCCTCAATCACATTCTAAATTAACTCAAAGTGTATCACAGACCAAATTAGAAGTCAAACTATAAAAATTTTTAAAGTATTTCTGCTGAGTAAAGATTAGATGTGGCAACAAAAAAAAAAAATGCAATCCATAAAAGAAGAAAGTGCCATTCTATACCCCATCAAAAGTCTTCTGTTTGGGCCTGAGTTTGGAAGTAGGGGCTGCTCTTCCAGAGGACCCAAGTTTGATTCGAAGCACCCACACAGCTGCTCACAACCACCCGTAAGTCTAGTTTCCAGGGTATCTAACACCCTCTTCTGGCCATCATGGTCACCAACCACGCACTTGGTGCACAGACATGCATGAAGGCAAAACACACATGGACATAAAATAAAAAATAAAGCCTTCTAATTTTCTAAAGTCAGTGTGGTGGCTGGGATATAGCATGTTTCACATGTACAACATCTTGGGATTGATCCCCACCTCTCCTAAACTCAAATACAAAAAGCAACTTTAAAAGATCAAAAACTATCTGCAGGTTACATATCTAATAAAGTATACAGGAACTCTCAAAACTTACTAAAAAAATGAACAACTCAATTTTTAAAAATAGGCAAGTGATCTGAAGTGACACTTCACCAAAGAAGGCAGAAAACCTGTACCATCATTGCTCATTAGGGAAATGCAAGTCAAACCACACGACATGCCAGCATACACTTACAAGAAAGTCTAAAATTAAAAAAAAAAACAAAAGAACATCAAATGTGGATCAGGATGAGGAACCACTGTATCTCTGACACACGGTGGGCAGTAACACAGCACAATGTAGGAAACGCTATGGACAAAACCCTTTATTCCTGGATTGTAACAAAGTGTGTGTGTCCTCACTGGAACTTACAGACAAATGTTCTGCGGCGGCTTCATTTGTAACAGGCAAGCAAGCAGCCCTGTGTCAATCAAACTTTCCCCACGTTAGGCAAACAACGTAAGAGGAGAGTTATTTTGGCTTCTGGTTGCAGAGGATTCACACAGTCCATACCTGGCAACCTGTATTGTTTCTGGCATGGTTGAAGGCTTGGTAAGACACAACTATTCACCTCATGGCAGCCAAGACGCAAGTGTGTCAGAAAGGAACCCTGATATCTCCAAAAGCAATCCCAGAGATCCACTTCCTCCAGTGAGGCCTCATCTTCCAGGTCCACCCCCTAACACAGGCTGCTCCCATTGCCAGTCCATCAACAGATTTAGGTCAAAAGCCCCATGGAAATACACTGGTAGATAGACCTACTAGTCGGCTTCACACCCTTCTAGGTGGCTTTCAATCCAATCAAGCTTACAAGATCAAGATCAGCCATCGAAAAAAAAAATGGGGCTGCTCTTGCCTAGGGCCTCAGTTGGGTTCTAACACAACTCCAGCTCCAGGGAAGCTGGTGGACTTTTATGGCGTTCATAGGCACCTACACCTACATACATACATGTGCATATTCATTCATATTTTCTCTCTCTCTCTCTCTCTCTCTCTCTCTCTCTCTCTCTCTCTCTCACACACACACACACACACACACAGAGGCAGCCTTGTTCCCAGTTGAGCTAAAGCTTGAAACCCAATGACCCTGAAGGGACAGTAGGCATTTCACCTGTTCCTGGGCACGAGGCCACAGCCCTCCATAGATTTGTGGCCATCAGTCACATAAGGGCAACGCCCCAAGCCCCTCCACATGTAGAGGATGTGACAGGTTATGTAGACTCAAGACAGATCTCCATTTTGAATGAAGTAGCTAAAGACTTGGAGACTTAGCCAATAAGCTTTCCTTCCCAGACACTCCTCCCTGCAAAAGGTATTTAACTTCAGGCCCACCCTGAGCAGGAGGGTATGGTTTTACTCATTCACTTTCTGTCAATGACAATAAATGCCTTAAAACCATGGACTACCACTTTTCATCAGGATCCACCATAGGGAGCTGTGGAGGCCTTTGCCTATAGAGCCACTGATGTCTGATCTCCAGTAGAAGGCCTCTCTTCAGCCTCAGCCACCACCAAAAACTCCCACTGCGGGCCCCTTTCCCCTCTCCGCTCTGGACCAGAAACAGCCTGCAGGCCCCCACTCCATTCTCAGCTCTTCAGATGCTTCAAGTGATGCCTGGTTGTCTGAGAGTCTGAAAACCAGACAAGCTGGCCTCCTTGCAGGCCTGGGGACCCCCGAGCCAGCTCCGGCTGTCCTGTGCCTCAGACTGTGCTTCCCCACTCCCAAAGCACAGTTGACGTACAGTGTCCCCCCTCCCTGAGCAGCTGAGCCCTGTGGTGGAGCAGATGCAGGACCCCATTAACCCTACACACACACAAAACAAAATACAGCTCAGGGATGAAAAGCACTTGCTACTCTTTCCAAGAAATTGAGCTTGGCTCCCCGCTACATGGCGTCTTACAACTGTCTGTAAATCCACCTTTTGTCCTCCTCAGCCACTAGGTACTCATGCGTTGAACATAGCATGCATGCATGTAAGCAAACACTGCCACACATAAAAATAAATAAATGAAAATAATAAAATAGAGAAAAGATTATCCATCACAAACCTAAATACCTGTAAGTAGATTAATGGGGAAAAAGACAAAATAAAAATGAATGAATTATTGATATCTATCTGTATGTGTATGTATGTACATCTGTATGGGAGTATCTATGCATGTGCGCATGTATACACACACACACACAAACACACACACACACACTCACACACACAGAGTTGATTCTCAAAATTATGTTGAAAGAAATCAGACAGCTGGACAGTGGTGGCGCATGTCTTTAATCCCAGCACTTGGGAGGCAGGCAGATTTCTAAGCTCGAGGCCAGCCTGGTCTACAGAGTAAGTTCCAGGACAGCCAGGGCTACACAGAGAAACCCTGTCTCGAAAAAAAAACCAAAAACAAAACAACAACAACAACAAAATCAGGCACGGGGCTGGCTAGCTCAGCTGATAAGAGTGCTTACCTAGCAAGCATGGGTTTGATCCCCAAGACCATACAAACCTGGGGGTGACAGCACTATAATCTCAGCATTTAGGGGATGGAAGGAGGTAGGTCAGGAAGTTCAAAGTCATCCTTGACTACGTGAATTTGAGGCCAGTCAGGAATACAAGAGACCTTGTCTCCAAATCCAAACAACAGGACACCCTCCTCCTCCTCCTCACCACCACCACCACCACCACCACCACCAAAAAAAGGTAAATAAGCCGGGC
Source organism: Mus minutoides (assembly GCA_902729485.2). Taxonomy (NCBI): domain Eukaryota; kingdom Metazoa; phylum Chordata; class Mammalia; order Rodentia; family Muridae; genus Mus; species Mus minutoides. Next base: position 67,057 of record LR753561.1, read on the forward strand.
ATGGTGGTGCACGTCTTTAATCCCAGCACTCGGGAGGCAGAGGCAGGCGGATTTCTAAGTTCGAGGCCAGCCTGGTCTACAAAGTGAGTTCCAGGACAGCCAGGGCTACACAGAGAAACCCTGTCTCAAAAAAACAAAAACAAAAAAAAAGTAAATAAATGTAACTGTATTACTTACAACAGCTGAAGATGGAAGCACCCAAATAGTCAATGACTAGAACCTGTGGTCTACCCATACAACAAAATCTGATTTGGCATTAAAAGCAAAGAAAATTCTATTATCTAGATGAATCTTAAGGGTAGTATACCAAGCAATCTAGTCACAAAAGGATGAATACTCCATGATGTACCCAGAAGGATCAATTCCTAAAGACAGACAGTAGAATAAGTAGGGTTACAGGAAGAGAGATGGGGAACTGTGTTTTAGTAGATACACAGAGAAATGAAAGAATTCTGGAACCAACACAATGTAAATTAATTTAACATCCCTGAACAGTTCATTTAAGTGAATTCAAATAGTAAATGTGATGTATATCTTGCCACATTATGTGGAGCACACATATGCCTGAAGACTTCAGAGGTCAGAAAAGGGTGTTGGATCCTTTGAAACTGGAGAGCCCATGTGGGTGTGGGAAGCAAACTCAGGTCTTCTCTAAAAATAGAAAGTACTCCTAACTACTGAGCCATCTCACCAACCCTCTTAGAATTTTTAAACTATTCTGATGGAACTGGGGGAGGATGAGGTCTCAATATACAATGGAGGCTTCTGCTTTAGCCTCCTGAGTTCTGGGATTACAAGCCTGGACCAATACATCTGGCATTAATAATTACTTTGAAATGTATTCCACATGATTCTAGAATATAAATATAAACTAAGCTTCATGAGAGAGAACAGATCAAGTGCAGCCCAAGGGCAAGTTTCAAGACTGAGGCCTAGCCGGGCGTGGTGGCACACGCCTTTAATCCCAGCACTCGGGAGGCAGAGGCAGGTGGATTTCTAAGTTCGAGGCCAGCCTGGTCTACAGAGTGAGTTCCAGGACAGCCAGGGCTATACAGAGAAACTCTGTCTGGGGGGGGGGGGGGGGGGGGGGGGGGGGGGACTGAGGCCTGCCAGAGAGAGAACATCAAAAAGCATCATGGGCATGGCCAACTCATCAAGTTACATTCTAAAGCACGCAGCTTCATATGTAAGGGAGGAGCCAGTGTGGTGGTACACATCTGTAATGCCAGCTCCTGGGAGGTCAGAGCAGGAAGAACTGGAGTTCAAGGCTATCCTGAAATACACAACAAGCTGAAGAGACAGACTGGGCTTAGACCATGTCTGAGAGAGAAGGAGGAAAGTAGAAGAGAAGGAAGGATCCTCTTCTGAGGAGGGCTCAGTTGAATAGAAAATGGACAAAGAGAGGGGACAAGAAGACTAAAGAAAGCCATAGTGATCGCAGATAGCTGATGAGAGCTACCCAGAGAAAGAACAAACATTCCGTACCTTTGGCGCAACCCTACAACAGAATCAAAGTACACTATGGAGGAGAAAAGGTTCAAAGGAAAGCATAATGGATGAAGACAGCACTGCCAACCCTGTGCCATGGTGTGGAGTGGCTCAGAACCAGGGTCAAGGCAGCCTTCACAGGACAGGGTTAAGAAGCCCCTTGAACAAGAGGAAGGGCTCCCTGACTCAGGTAAATTCCAAGAGCAGGATATATGGAGGGAGAATGCACAGCATTCCACAAGTCCAACAGACTGCTTCAAGTCAGGACAGCTCCATACAAGTGTCTTCCTGGAGCAACATGAAACCCAGGAGGACAACAAAGCCCAGCAGCAGCCTGCACCAGGCAGGAACTGTAGTTCTGTCTCTGTACCTCCTTCTACATGGTTGTGGGGGAGAACAGCAAGCATCATTCATTTGCTGAGAAAGATCTAACTTAACACAGGTCAAAAGGAGCCAGTGGAACACAGGGCTGGCAGAACAACTAGACCAGCCACCTGGCTGCTGACTAAAATGAGGAAGAAGGCCTAGAGACAGGGCTGAGGAGGGCACATGGACCATGACTGTCCATTCAATGACTCACTCCTCTAGAACAGTGCTTTAAAGACCTCTCACTCTCACTTCCTCTACCTTTGTTACTCTGAGCATCTCTGAGGAAAACCAGCTGTGATAGTTCAGAGACATTCCATTCCTAGACCAAAAGGCCACTTACTCTTATAGATACATATTATGGCTCTGTGCAATAGTGAAACTGATACAAGATATGACTTTCTAAATGCACAAAATCTATAGAATCCTGACAATTTCACTAAGTTGTTCTAATGAATTCCTGGCTCGGCATGGGTGCCCTGTGCTTATATTTCCAGCATTCAGGAAGAATATTGTGAATTCAAAGCCAGTCTGAAACACATGGCAAGTCTTACAAGAGCCACATATCCGCACACACATGTGTGCACGCAGAAATTTTTTAAAGGACTTAAATTATTGTACCTAAAACCACAGCCATGAAGGGCTCTGCATCAGAGATCTGGAGAAGTCTTAAGAAGGCCTCAGTCTGCTGGACAGTGGTGGCACATGCCTTTAATCCCAGCACTTTGGAGGCAGAGGCAGGAGGATTTTTTAGTTCGAGGCCAGCCTGGTCTACAGAGCGAGTTCCAGGACAGCCAGGGCTATAAAGAGAAACCCTGTCTCAAAAAACCAAAACAAACAAAAGGCCTCAGTCACTAACTCCCGAAGAGTCCGGAGGAGGATAGGGTAGTGACAAAGTTCAGTGGGGACAGGGTAGCCTTGGCTATTGATTGATTCCTTGGCTATTGATTGATTCCTTGGCTATTGATTCCTTGCCTGATTTGAGAACAGATGAAAAAGTTAATCCCCCTTCAACAAGGTGACCAAGTAAGAGAGCAAGACTTAGAATATGGGGAAAGCACTTCATTGTTGTGCTCTTTGTAAGGTTCTGGGAAGGGACTTTTACATTTAAAGTCATACAGTAAGCAGAATGTGGTGGGTATAATGTAATCCTAGATCAGAGGCGGCAAAGTATTTAAGGCCAGCCTGGGCCCAATGGGTTCCAGAAAGGTGGGAGAACCAAGTCCCACAAGCTGTCCTCTTGACCTCCAAATGCATGTCATGACACACAACCATAATCATATATGTGCATGCCTGCACACATGCATGCATGCACACTTGTGCATACACACATGCGTGCACACAGAGTAAAAATATAATTTAAAAAAGTTAAGAAGATGGCTCAGTGGTCAAAACCTGCTGCTCTGGCAGAGGACCCGAGTTCAATTTCCAGCACTCATATCAGGTAGCTCACAACCATCTCTACCTTTAGCTCCAGAAGACCTGATCTGATGCTCTCTACTGACCTTCACTGGCACCCACACCAATTCGGTATACACTCATGTAGACACATACACAAAAATCAGTCTTAAGAGGGGGAAGAAAATAAAGATTCCATTCGTGAGGCCAGGGAGATGGCTGGACAGGTAAAGGCCCTTTCAGCCAAGAGCTGATCCCTCCACCCCATATGGTTCGAGTGAGCTGACACCTCTCTCTGGGTTGTCCTCTGACTTCAACATATTTGCCATGACATATGCCACACACATACAAATTTTAAAATAACAAGTTGTCCATGTTCCATCCACCTGGACATGAGATCTATTGAGTGTCTAGATCTGAAGAATGAGAGGATATGGAGAATATCCACTTGTGTGTGTGAAGTTCTAGAAAAGCCAAAGTGTTCTGCAATTAGTAATAGTGAGACTTGTATGCCCTTGTACATATGCCTTAAACAGCGCACAAGGAAAGACAAATATTAAGATGTATGAATTATATCTCAAATTTCTGAATACTGTATATGCTTTGTGGTGAGAGGTGTATACATGGGTGTGAACCTATAAATGAAGACATACCCCATAGTGTGCCACTGTTCACTATAGGATTGCTAGGGCCAAGCAAGGCTTCTTTCTCACATATCTGTAATTCGCTTGTCACAGTAGCCAAGCATTGCCTTATGTTAGAATTCTATAATAAAGAAGCAACAAGGGGGCTGGAAAGATGACTCTGCAGTTAAGAACACTTACTGGCCTTACAGAGAATCTACATGGTGGCTCCCAGTCTTCTGTTAACCCCAATTCCAGGGGATCTGACACCTCTTCTGACCTCCATACTCCACAGTGCAGACATACACAAAATTTAAATAAAGTTTTTAAAAAGAAGGAAGTACAGTTTTAACTTGAGGAAACTTAACAAGATAACAATGAAACCTAACTAATTTTCTCTATTTTCCATATTTTATAAAACCTGCTCTTAAAATTTTTATGGCATCACCTAGGTATAACACTTTCTGGGATAGATGGCATTCTTAAAGACAACACAAGCATTTAATGGCTTTTAGTGGAACTCAGCATACATGAGATTTGTATAAAATCATCCAGAGTAACTTTCTGTTACTAGGCTGAATGGAAGCCACCAGCAGCATGCTACTTCTTTTAATAGGACTATTTAGTGAGTAAAACTAAATGTGTATTTTTCAAGTTAATATGCTGTCTTAACTTATTATCAATTAGTTTCTAAGGAACATAGTACACAATCACTGGGTCAGAATGAACACACCTTAAAGAAATTAGGAAGATAGGTCTTTATCAGTGGTAGAGTACTCTACCTGACATGTATACAGTCCTGGGCTCAATCCCACCATTGTTAGGGGCCAGAGAGCTAAAAGCACTTGTACCTCTTTCCAGAGAACCCATGTTTGATTCCCAACACTCACACTGAACAACTTCTGATCCACCTCCAGGAACCCAACAGTTTCTTCTGGACTCTTCAGATACTGCACTCATGCACATACACAGACAGACAAACATACACATAATTAAAAAGAAAAAGAAAAGCGGGGCATGGTGGCACATGCCTTTAATCCCAGCACTTGGGAGGCGGAGGCAGGCGGATTTCTGAGTTCGAGGCCAGCCTGGTCTACAAAGTGAGTTCCAGGACAGCCAGGGCTATACAGAGAAACCCTGTCTCGAAAAACTAGATAGATAGATAGATAGATAGATAGATAGATAGATAGATAGATAGATAGAAATTAAAAAGAAATAAAAAGAAATCATTAAAAAAAAAATCAAGCAACAGTGAAGACTAGTAGTGGCCCTTCTGTAAATAATGGAATGGCACATTCAGTCACTAAGGAAAGAAAATGTTCTGAAGTCTAACATAAAGTAAGAGAAGACAGCCAATCAACTGGATGAAAAGCAGTGAATAAGAATGTATGTTTTGCTTGGCATTTATAATTATTGTATCAATTTTGATGAAGAGGACCTTATAAGTTATTCTTTTTCTAAGATGAATGCTTTTCAAAATCATCACAGCCAATGAACCAGAATCTTATCCTCACCTAATGTCTGTGCCACCCTCCAAGCAGAACCATTTTTCATTGAAACAGTAGATGAATGACTTCATGGATAGACCATCTTAATACACACACCATTTCTTAAATGACTGTAACCTGTTCCCTGTGGGCTGAGAATAATGACAATCACTCAAGGCAAATAGCTTTGACCATAGCAGGAAATCTGTATCCAAATAATCATGCCTACAATTTATTCCTGGCACAGCAGACCTGTCAACTCTTAGCTTAGCTACTATGGAGGTAAAATCCTTTGGTGATGTGAGGGACATTGAAGTACAGCCTTACTACAATGAACTCCAATGTCTAAAAATTGTTCTTTTGGGGGGTTTGTACAACAGTAAGAGCCAAGATTTTAAGCTCTACTAAAAACAAAACAAGCAAAAAGACTTTATTTATGTTCATTTAATAACATCTCTATCATTTTTATGATTAGTGTGTGTGTATATATATATGTGTGTGTGTATATGCATATATATATATATACATATTGTGTTGAATATAATAAAGATAAATAAAAGGGCTGATGAGATGGCTCAGTGGGTAAGAGCACTGACTGCTCTTCAGAAGGTCCTGAGTTCAAATGCCAGCAACTACAAGGTGGCTCACAACCACCTGTAATGAGATCTGATGCCATCTTCTGGTGCGTCTGAAGACAGTTACAGTGTACTTATTTATAATAAATAAATCTCTGGGCTGGCATGAGTGGGGTTGACCAGAGCGAGTGGGGTTGACCAGAGCGAGCAACAGTTCTAAATTCAATACCCAACAACCACATGAAGGCTCAAAACCATCTGTATGGGTACAGTGTGCTCACATACATTAAATAAATAAATAAATAGGAGGAAAAAAAGAATATATGTAAAGTTTTACTTCTAAAACCATAGAAGGACAATGCTGATATGTCCATCAACTTTATTACATAGGAAATACTAATAGAAAATAAACCATTGCATAAGATATAACTTTTCCTGTAAGTAAGAAGGCACAAATTAAACCATAAATATCACAACCATTTAAAATGTAAAGACATTCATTATCTATTATGACCTAGACTTGGCCAACTCAGAAAAGATCAAAAAGAAGGCAGTCAGGAATATGTTTCACTACATTAACAGGAAACAGTCAGTTTCTACAAGACTCTGCTAAAAAGATGCCAGCCTACACCAGAGGCTCTTCCTCAAAAACACCAGCATATATAACTTTTACCACCACCAAAGCTATCTCTTAGCCAAGAAAAGAAATCTTTATTATAGACTACATCTGGGTATCTGGGTTGAGTGTTCTTGGTTTTTTTGTTTTGGGGGGGGGGGGTTGTTTGGTTGTTTTGGTTTTAATTTTATATGCATGAATGTTTTGCCACCATGTATTTCTGTACACCATGTGCATGCCTGATGCCCACAGAGGCCAAAGAGAGCATTAAATCTCCTGGAACAGACAGGTGTGAGCAGCCATGTATGTGCTGGGAATTGAAGAGAAACAGCCAGTGCTCTTAGCCATTGCTCATCCCACATCTGGAGTTTTAAACTACCTAGGCTTTTAAACCTATCTACGCCTCTGTTTCACCAGCAGAAAACAGAACCCATAACCTAGAAGAAGAAATAAGATGATGAAGAGAAACATAAAGGTAAAAAATAATGAAATGCTTTAATGTGAGAGAGTAAAGTCAGCAAGTTTAAGTCCTGGACAACTATCAAATCGGAGCCCATTCTAAATTCCACATATTCCCTGAAACATGGCTCCAAGTATATTAATTATGTCCTATGCATTTTCTTACTCAGTATGCTTTTTTGCAAAATCTGCATTGAGACATTTTGATTTTCCTTCACTAGAAAATCTGAGTCACCTTAAAGACCTAACTGACCTGCTCCATCCTTCTTTTCTACTTCAAATGTTTCAGGCAGCCTTACAAAACAGACTAAAGAACCTACATAGACACAATCCTCCTCATCTCCAACACTACTTCCGATTCTACACTTCTAAGGCACATACATCACAAATGTCTCTTCCCCCTTTCTTCTGGCTTCCTGAGACCCTGAATTTAGCACAGGAATCTCCGGGTCCAAGAGAAATGACATCTGAGGGACTGCTATATTCACAGTGGAGTATAGCTATCTGTCAATGCTGTAATTGAGCTACAAGCCCAGCAAGCATCTCCTGCTGTTGTAAGGCTATTAGAATAGGAACTGCACATCATCAGAGTTACTCAACACACATGTGGAGGGGGGAGCCTGAACACTGCTCTTAAAACACCTTCTCTTAAAAAAGGGGGGGACAAAAAAAAGGAGGAGGCAGGCTGGAGACAAGGCTCAGTGGTTAAGAGCACTGGCTGCTCTTCCAGAGGACCTGAGTTCAATTCCCAGCACCCACATGGCAGTTCACAACTGTCTGTAACTCCAGTTCTGACACCCTCTGTACTGGCTAGTTTTGTGTCAACTTGACACAGTTAGGGTTATCACAGAGAAAGGAGCTTCAGTTGGGAAAGTACCTCCATGAGATCTAGCTGTGGGGCATTTTCTCAATTAGTGATCAAATGGGAAAGGCCCCTTGTGGGTGGAACCATCTCTGGGCTGGTAGTCTTGGTTCTATAAGAGAGCAGGCTAAGCAAACCAGAGGAAGCAAGCCCTCCACGGCTTCTGCATCAGCTCCTGCTTCCTGGCCTGCTTGAGTTCCGGTCCTGACTTCCTTCAGTGATGAACAGCAATGTGGAAGTGTAAGCCCAATAAACCCTTTCCTCCCCAACTTGCTTCTTGGTCATGATATTTGTGCAGGAATAGAAACCCTGACTAAGACACCCTCACACAGACATTCTGGCAGAAAAACAATGCACATAAAGAGAAATAAATCTAAAAAATAAAAATTAAAAAAGGAGGAGGCAGCTGCTTCAAATCAGCCCAAGCTTCTTGAAGCTGGAGTTATGCTAATAAACAGTATCAATTTACCACCCATCAGAGAAAGCTGCAGCAAAGTACTAAAAATCTTCCAGCCCTAAGTAAGGTGGCCACAAACAGGCACAGAAACTCAGGCCTTGCCACTGAGATCACAGAGCCTTTGGAAGGACTCCAAAGGCAGAGAGAAAAGACTAGCCATGTCAAGTGCACTGTGTCTATAGTTCAGCCACGGTAGCCAAAAACAGGAGGAAGCAAAGGAAGAGGGAAGTCTGGAAGGCAGGCCTTGACTGAGGGATATGTGAAAGCTATCCACGGTTGGGAAGGACGGGAATGGAACAGCATCTAAGTGCCTCACTCCAGAGTAACCAAAATCAGATCTCAGATGACTCAGCTGTGCAAACAGACAGTCCCTAAACACAGTGGTCTCCCCAAGGAGATGTTCTGTGATATTCTACAAATATAACACAAGTACCTATATTAAACTCAGACACCTTCCACTGCTCTAATAGGATCATCAGGAACACGTATACACTCTTGCCTCTCTCACACAAAGGGAGATGTCCACTACCTTCCTACCCTTGACTATATTTAAAATAACTCAGCTAAAGAGCTAGGCACATTTTACTAACAAACAGCACTTCGTGAGGTTTCCTTACAAAGCACCCCATTTCCAGGTTCTAGTGACAGTTGCTGGACAAAGGCAACCGTTATGTATGTTGTCAGCATCTTTGTTTATACAACTACCATATCAAATGGTCACATACACACAGTGTACCCTAAAACAAACAAACAAACAAAAACTATTGATTATGTTAAAATTCCTAAATAAGAAAGCATTAAGCCAGATTTGGTGACTCAGAGCTCTAATCACAGCACTTAGTGGGCTAAGATAGAAGGATAACAGCCGGGCGTGGTGGCGCACGCCTTTAATCCCAGCACTCTGGAGGCAGAGGCAGACAGATTTCTGAGTTTCGATGCCAGCCTGATCTACAAAGTGAGTTCCAGGACAGCCAGGGCTATACAGAGAAACCCTGTCTCAAAAAACAAAAAACAAAACAAAAACAAAAAAACAAAAACGGGCATGGTGGCGCACGCCTTTAATCCCAGCACTTGGGAGACAGAGGCAGGCGGATTTCTGAGTTCAAGGCCAGCCTGGTCTACAGAGTGAGTTCCAGGACAGCCAGGGCTACACAGAGAAATCCTGTCGGGGGTGGGGGGGTGGGGGGGGCATGGTGAGCTTTTATGTGGCTGGAGAGATGGCTCAGTGGTTAAGAGCACCTACTGCTCTTCCGAAGGTCCTGAGTTCAAATCCCAGAAACCACATGGTGGCTCACAACCATCCGTAATGAGATCTGACACCCTCCTCTGGTGCATCTGAAGACAGCTACAGTGTACTTAGATATAATAATAAATAAACCTTTAAAAAAAAAAGGATAACAAAAGTTCAAACCCAACTTGGACGGCACAGTAAACTCAGATCAGAAAAAAAGGAAAAGGAAATCATAAAGTCAAGTACTCTAACTTTCAAACATAAAGGACTGTAACTGGGGGACATGTGGAGTAGTGCCAGGTGACTCTGAGAGGTAGGGATTTGTGTGTCAGCAGATGCCTGCAACCACAGTGACTGAGCAGAGTGTGCTAAAAGCCATACACCACCTTGACATGTTCCCATCATTCAGTGTGGCAGAAGCCTAGTCTCAGTGCACCCGCACTAGACTCTAACTTAATTTTAGACAAAACATCAATTTTTGTTTTGCATGGCTTTATTATACCGTGAATTTTATAAGAATGACAAGTACTATGCAAAGTGGTTGACTTTAGCCTTTACTAAAAACTGACCACCCATGCACACCACCACAGTCGATCAAGACTCAACCGAGCTTTACGTGCAGTTCCTATTTGGCATCAGAAACTACCTCATTAGGGCCACTGGTATGTATTTATACAATGACAACTGACTTGGGATCTCTCAACTTCATATGTGTGTACACACATATACAATATCATACTCTAGAAATATGTAGATAAATGGTATCATTTATCTTCCCTTTAGGACTATAGTAATTTGTTTTAAGGATGAAACAGTAGCCAGGGAAGACAGTGGAGTTTAGGCTACAAACTGTTACATGTTTTATATAACTGGAAACTTAGAGCTCTTCACCTCTCTGGAGATAAACTGTCAGAAAGGATGGACACTCTAGCAGATCAACATAGCTTCTCCCCAGTTTTTCTCTGGGAATTCCATTGCACCCAGACCACTTACCCACAATGTTCTGCCAATGCCTCTAAAATTGCGGGTTCTTGGTAAGGGAAAGGGCTAAGACAATAACATAGAGAGCCCTGAGGAATGGGTACAAAACATTATTCAAACCCAGACTGTAACAAAGGTCAGAACTCTGTTAAACACAAATGTTCTAAACAAATATCACTTTTACAGAATTAACAAAGGACTTTAGCAATCATAGAGGTATATTTTCTAGAACAGTGGTTTCCAACCTTTCTAATGCTGTGACCCTTTAAAAGTTTCTCATGTTGTGGTGACCCCAAATTTTAAAGTTATTTTGTTGCTAGCTCATAACTGTAATTTTGCTATTATTATAAATTGTAATGTGAATACCTGATATTCAGGATATCTGATATGCAACACACACCCCCTCCAAGAGGTCTCAACCCACAGGCTAAGAAATGTTGTTCTAGAAGAAAACTGTCTTTAAAATAACAAGTCTTAGGGACTTGCCCTAAGCATACAAAGCCCTTTCTTTTTTTTTTTTTTTTTTTTTTGGTTTTTTCGAGACAGGGTTTCTCTGTATAGCCCTGGCTGTCCTGGAACTCACTTTGTAGACCAGGCTGGCCTCGAAATCAGAAATCCGCCTGCCTCTGCCTCCCGAGTGCTGGGATTAAAGGCGTGCGCCACCACGCCCGGCTTTCAAACATTTTTTAGGAGCAGGTACAGAAGACTCACGAGCTGCCTCTACTGCTAAACAGTAACTGCAGAGATGCAGCATCCCAGCACCAAGAGAGAAATGAAGGAGCGCTCGCTCAGTCTACACTCACACAGTTCAACCTGAGAACACAAGGAGTGTGAGTGGATTCTTGCCCTCACAGCACCTGAGCCACACCCCCGTGTTTAGACAGTTTAAAGTCTCAGCCAACACTTCTCCCTAGGCACTGCCTAAGAGTCTTCTTATAAATGCAGTTCCTACAGTTTACAGTCATTTGTAAAAGGATAAAACTCAATTTATACACCACAATAAAAGAATAAAGTCCAAGTGGGTCAGTTATATAAATATAAAATCTCAAACTACACAAAGGTCATTTTCACAGAAGTTTATAGAAGCATAGGGAAAAGTGCAAGCATTACAGGAAAAATGAGTAATAATCCTCACTTTGATTGAAATTTTCAGATAACAAGAAAATTCAGAAACTTAAAATGTTTCATAATAAATATTTTAAACATTAAAGAAAATAAAAAGCACTTGCTTAGCAAGGAAAAAAGGAAAAGCAAAGTAAAAAGATAAAATGGAGAAACATTAAAATAACTATTAAGCCGGGTGTGGTGGCGCACACCTTTAATCCCAGCACTCGGGAGACAGAGGCAGGCGGATTTCTGAGTTCGAGGCCAGCCTGGTCTACAGAGTGAGTTCCAGGACAGCCAGGGATATACAGAGAAACCCTGTCTCAGAAAAACCAAAAAATAATAATAATAATAATAATAATAATAATAATAAAATAACTATTAAAGATGAAGTTCTAATCCTCTCATATACAACTCTTTAAAAATAAAGTATTAAAGTAGAACCCCAACATAAAAAATGAAAAGACAAAAAAAAAATGACTCTTGAACATGAAGTGATAGGCATGTATCTTCACACAAAATAAAAACTATTTATTTTCTAGGTTCCCTTTTTTTTTTTCTGTCTTTCCTGACCTATGTAGACCAGGGTGGCCTTGAACTCAGAGATCCACCTGCCTCTGCTTCCTAAATGCTCATTCCCAAAATGAACCTCCCCACTTGTTTCATTTTTGAGATAGTGTATCCCATAGCCCAAATAAGCATAGCAATTACTATGTAGCCATAGAAATTACTACATAGCCAAAGCTGGCCTTAAATTTCTAATCCTCCTGTCTCTGCCCTCTTGGGAATTACAGATGTGCAGTACCGCAGCTAGCTATTAAAATAAATATTAAAACATCGATGTGAACTACCTCCCAAATAAATCTAATTCAAATCCTAACTACCCACCCGGTGACTGGTCAACTGCAGGAACTGGGCCTCTCATAACATTATGGCAAGGATACAAACTCGTACAGCTATCAGAAGGGATTTGGACAGCACTACCTTGTCATCAACACCCCACTCCTGGGAATTCATCTTAAGAATACATTCCCCCAAACTTAAAACAACATACAGTATGAAGTTATCACTGTTATAACACATGCCCCAGCAAAACACTGGAACAGCATGTAAACTGCCCTGCATAGAAAGCTGGCTGGTCATTTTGCCATGCACTATACACATTATTACACAGGGGCCAATGCTACAGTCATAGGCATAGACCTCCAGTGAGGGAGGATTGCCAGAGCCTGTGGTCAGCTGAAAAGTCAAATGTTGAGAACATACAGAGCATATGATTTTTTTTTTATAAAAAACAAAAATAAGAAAAAGCTTGGGCATATATGGATGTTGTATTATTTAACTCTGAAGGGGAAAAAAGACAGAAGTTCACCAGAATTCACTAAAACTCAAAAGGTGTTCTCTAGGCCAGGAGTGGTGGTGGTGCACGCCTTTAATCCCAGCACTTGGGAGGCAGAGGCAGGCGGATTTCTGAGTTCGAGGCCAGCCTGGTCTACAGAGTGAGTTCCAGGACAGCCAGGGCTATAAAGAGAAACCTGTCTCGAAAAACCAAAAATATTAAAAAAATAAATAAATAAAATAAGGTGTTCTCTAACTTGAAATGCCAGGGTGAAAGAGATACCCAGGGAGGCTCCACCAGCTCAGAGGAGAAGAGGATGGAGGGGTGGGGGAGAGAGGCAGTGAGAGGGATGTAAAGTGAATAAGTAAAATAATAAAATTTAATTTTAAAAAAAAGAAAGTGTTCTCTAGAGAGCAAGAGGCAGAAAGAATGTAGAGCAACAAATGTGAACTCCCACTTTGAAATGTTTTTACCTGTTAACTCCAAAAGTGATTTACATATTCAAAAAGTAAAGAACAACAAAAACCTCAAAAGTGTTACAATGGTAGAAATGGACACCCAATGCTGTCACGGATGGATGGACAGCAGATACTCAGCAGATGCTCAGCTTACCGGGCACACTCCCTTTCATTGCCCCTGCTCTCTATGGCCTGTCCAGCTGGAAAGCTGTAGCTTATCTCCTAGCTTTGTAGCTAAATAGTTCACTTAGAAGCTGGGTTACACGGTCCCAAATGCAAAAACTTGCAAAACTATTAACACAGAGCCAAATTTATCAAAAATCTGTAGTACTTCCTCCTCACAATACCTCACACCAAAATACAAGGTAGCCAGTAGCCTGTCAGTACACTCCAAGTCTGAACCTGCCCGTCTGCTCTTCCAGTGCAACATGGAAACGGGAACCCATGTGGGAAGTGAGGAGCTTGAAACTTTCACAGCACCTAACAACACTCTGCCACATGGTCATTTTAAACACTTGGTACTATTTTGGAAATTCAATTATAACTGCAAATATCTATGTTGGAGGTGGGATTGTGAAGGCATCAGGAGACCTCTTATAGACAGAAAGAAGTGTCTGGAGCCAAGCAGGTACAAGGGGGTACACTCAGACCAAGGCAGGGCAAACAGAGGTCCATATCACAGCTACCCCATTTCCAAGAAACATTTTAAACTCTTATTGTTCTAATTTTCCTTAACCTTATTTCTAAAGAAATGCTCAAATTCTCATAATCATTTGCAGTCAGCCATCATTCCCCCATAACTCCATTGGAAAAAAAGTTGCAAGACTAGAGATCAAGACAGCTGGAGCAAGATTATCCAGCAAAACTCTTCCCACCCACAGGCCCAGCCTGATGAAGCAGAACACTATGCAGTCATTCTAGAAAATGCAGCCAATAACTACCCACCAAGGCTAGTGAGGAGGAGGGGGAGCAGCAGGAACTGACACTGGCTAACAACTACAGAAAAGGGAAAATTTCAACTACAAGAGACAAAGGAGCAGCAGGATAGAGTCCTTTAGCTCTGTGGAACTCTAGCAGCAGTGAACAGGAAGCTCTGGATAAGCCAAGCAGGGGGTGGAGGTGGGGAGAACACAGTGAACTGCTGCTACCCAGGACCACCAGGTTACAAAGTCCCCAAGAGGAGAGCACATGACCAGCCCACACCTGTGTTCCAGACCCCTGCAGGTCACAGGAAGAGAGCACTGGCCTCCCGAGGAGACAACTCTAGTCTGCACTTTGATGGGTTTGGCCACCTACTGAAGGCTGAAGGGAGTCCTAGTATGTTTCATTCTCTGCATTCAACAGACCAGCAATGCAAGAAAACTGCCTGAGGTCTTCCCTAGATCCCAATAGCAGACAGCACTGCCACTAGGGACCAGCACCACAACCCTAGTGAAGAACAAACACTAGGCAGCAGAAGGCGCTGGAAGGAGGCGAGTCCTTTCCAATACACGCACAGCACAGCACAGCACAGCACAGCACAGCACAGCACAGCACAGCACAGCACAGCACAGCACAGCACAGCACAGCGGTTCCACCCGCAGATCAGTGGGGTTCGCTTTCAGAGGCAGAATGTGCCCAGACACAATCAGCTGCTCATTTAACTCTGGGACAGCACAACACCCACTCTAAAACTCCCACTCGTGGGTGGCCAGGAAGAACCCTTCCTTTTTCTCGTCCTGACTTGAACTGCATGAGAACTCAAGGGAACAAAGAGCCAATAAGTCAGAAGCTCCTGACCACCTTAACAGCCAGTAGACTGGGCAGAGGGCTTGGGATGAGCTGACACTCAGCCTCATTGCTTCAAGACTCTGAAACAAAAGTTTACTCATTCCACATTGGTTGAATCCAATAAACAAACCCAACACAGCTGTGAAACTGAACACATATATATCCTAAGGTTATAGCTGAACTCACACGGCTGAAGATGATACGAGGAAAAAGGAAACAGTGATAAGAAAGCTCAGGGTGAGGTGTAGGAGAGGCTGCTACAGGCCTCAACAGCTTCGCAAAATGTCTGAAACATGGCCCGGCACCCAGTTTCTCCCCTAATTGGGAGGGATGTTCATGGCATACCATATGCTAGAGCATATCTACTATAAAAAGGGAAAGAAAGCCAGCAACCTCCATGGACAGCAACCTCCACAGACAGATCTCTAAAAGGAAAAGTAGCTCCTCAACCTGTGGCAGGTTCTCAGGAAGATCCCAAAAGGCACTGACTGTCTTGAAAGGAGGTGACAGCTCCATCCATGCACGTTACTACCCCAAAGACCTTCCAGGAGAAGCTATGGAGGTGGAGAACGTAATATTGATATCCTAATCCTGTATATGTGGGTGGGTGTTAGCTTTACCCACACACACAAATACAAATTTAAAAATACACATATCAAAAACAGCTTTCAAATAATGATACAAAGAAAGACAACAGTGTCCTCTTCCTCAGGAAACAGCAACCAGAAGATGCATTGGCGGGAGGGCCCCAGAGGGGCCCAGGATTAGGCGGCTGCTGAAGTGTCCATAGTGGATTTGGCAGTGGTCTTAGACGCAGCTTCGATAACCCATTAAAAAATATGACATCACTTGACTTTTTCCTGGGTGAGGTTCTGCAGATCCTGACAGCACAGCTGTTTATTGTGTGCTAATTTATGTATTAATTATAGTGGGTTTCACTGTGGCATTTCCACACGTGTAGAGTGTCCACTGATCACGTTCACCCCCCATTGTCCCTGCTCGTCCATCCCACTCCTGCTGATCCCTTGTTCCTCTCTAGTCCTCCTACCTTCACATTAATCTTTATTAATAATTCCATTTCTTTGTTTATTTTGGGTCTTCGTTCCCTGTTAGCCCTGGTTGTCCTAGAACTCACTCTGTAGACCAGGCTGGCCTTCAACTCTGCGATCTGCCTGCCTCTGCCTCATGAGTGCTGGGATTAAAGGCCTGTGCCACCACTGTGCAGCTAATTTTGTCTTTTTAACTATTTGTATGGATGCGTGCAATGTTGGGGCCAGAGGGTAATTTGTAGGGGTTGGTTCTCTTCTTCCACTGTGGATCCTAGGGATTAAATTGAGATGGTCAGACTTCAGCAAGTGCAGAACCATCCTGCCGGCCCTATTTTTTTTTTTTTAAATGACCCACATGAACCACAGAAGAGCTGTGTAAAGAGCAGAGGTGAGGGGTTCATAAGTAGCATGAGCACCTGACCAGCAGGGTGCACTGCTGCCTGAATATAACTCCTCAAGGGTAGGAGGACCTCAGGAGCTTCCCTCCTCCACCGTGGATGCTATTGGGGTCAGTCTTGTGTAAGTAGCCACAGCTGTCGGGGTTTTCGGGCATGCAGTAGCCATATTATGCCTGGAAGTCAGCATTCCACAGGACTGGGCCTATTCCTTCACCTCTGACTTTTTTCTCTTTTTGATTCCCTCAGTGTTCCCTGAGGGGTGTAGAAATGTCCCATTTGTGGCTGAGGACTCAACTCTTATTCTCTCCACTTTGACCAGTGATGGGCTTCTTTCTTGAGGTAATTGGGTTGAGTAATTGGGTTTGGTTTTGTTTTTTTTTGTTTTGTTTTGGTTTGGTTTGGTTTTTTGGTTTTTTGAGTCAGGGTTTCTCTGTTTAGCCCTGGCTGTCCAGGAACTCACTCTGTAGACCAGGCTGGCCTCAAACTCAGAAATCCGCCTGCCTCTGCCTCCCAAGTGCTGGGATTAAAGGCTTGCACCACCACTGCCCAGCCAAAAAGTGAGTTATATATGTGAGTTTTGTCTGCTCTTTTGTGTGTTTTTGTGTATTTTCCCTGAAACTGGAATTACAAATGCTTGTTAGCCACTGTTTGGGCACTAAGATTGGACCTGGGTCCTCTAGAAGCGTAGCTAGTGCTCCTAAACCTCCAAGCCACCTCTGCAGCCCATGGCTTTGCTTCTTTACACTCAAAGCCATCACACTCATTTCTCCCCTCTTGAATCCATCCTCTGTTCCCCTTAAGATTCTCTTATGGATGAAGAGTGAGTTTGAAGGCCCTACCTTCGGTTGCTAGCTCCCTGGCTCTCAGAAATTGCTGCAACTCAGTGGACCTTAGTTTTTTGCTTGTTACATGTATATATATACATGTGTATACCACAACATGTGCATGAGGTCAACTTTTAGGAACCAGCTCCCCTTCTACCACATGGATTCTAGGGGTTACTGAGAACGTCCAGCTTGGTGGCCAGCCCCTTACCTGCAGAACCAGCAGGAGGGCCTTGGGCCTCCTTTTTTTCATGTAAACCTAAAGTAACAACACTCAAGAGGGTTAAGGATTTTAAATGAAATGGCATGAGTAAAACTTGGAGTACGGTCACACATTACTTAGTGTGCTAAGTTCTGAGAACTGCACAGTTAGGGGATTTAGCTGTGGTACACACATCATGGAGTGTGCTTACACAAAGATGGTCGTACAGCCATAAGCCTGACCGTCATGTTACTGTACTGAATACTGCAGGCAGTTGTAACATAATGGCGAATATTAATGTTTAAAAATAGAAGGACATCAAAAAATAGGGTGTAAAAGTTAAAATGATACACCTCTTCTCGGTACTTGCCATGAAGAGACTGCAGGACTGGAAGTTCTGTGTGAGCCAGTGAGTGAGTGGCCGTGAGCACGGATGCCTGGTTAAACTGGGCGCTACTCTAGAGTTCAGCATTGGCTTAGCTATACTAGTCATAAAAACGTTTTCTTTCTTCTATAATAAATGTTAATACGCCTTTATTGATTTCATAAATTTATTAATTTTTTAAACTTTGACTCATAAAACAACACTTGGCTGAAAACGTGAACACATTGTACTTAGTATCACTGCGTTTTATTCTTCTAGTACTTTTTCTTCATACTTATTTCACTTTATTTTTCTTATATAAAATCTCTTATGTGGTAGCCACAGCTGGAGTCTGGGTCTTCTGAAGAGAGACTCTGGTGTGGGTTTCCACAAGACGGTCAGTGTACTACTGGTAAGGAGACTTGATAAACATGGTCTCTTTCCAGAGGCTGGGGGTCAGGTATCATAGGTCTAGGAGATGCCGTAACAGATGACCTTGGCAAAGTTGCCCAGGGTGGCAGTGCAGCTCCTGGCTTATGTGGCACAGTCATCAGTGCCAGCACCTATTCGGACACCACCATAGTGGTCTCTTACCTTGCACAGAACAGTGTAGGGCTTGACAATCTTGCTCTCCTGGTAGCCTCTCCACACAGGGACGAGGGAAACACCAAAGAGAGCTAGCTCCAACACAAAACTGACCATGCTGCTACCATAGGGGTCACCCATGCTTCCAGGCTTGACCTGAACACACCAGTTCAGAGAGGCTCATTCTCCTCACTGAAGCACTCTTCCTACTCCCTCCACAGTAGTCTCTTCAGATCACCAAATCCAGGTTCACCAAGTGCCACCTATGTGCCAAGTACTAGGATCCCCTGCAAACAGGTAGACAAAGTCCCTTACTAGGAGAGTCCAAAGACCTCTCATCTTCAAGCTGCCTCAGTGACACTCCAAGCCACAGCCAGCCTCCATTGCATCTAAATGTGAATGAATGCTTTAAATGCAATAGTCCTGATCGTCACAAAACTCCAAACCCATGTCCACAGATCATTCTAAAATGCCACCTAGACCTCTAGTCAGTCTCAATTCCTTAAGTCAATAAAGCCGCAACCACCCCCCACACATCTCCCACAGAAGCCTTCCTTCCTGTGCTTTAATGACTGTCAGCTCCATCCTTTCCGTTGCCTGGCAACAAGCTTGACAGGGAGAAAAATACACTTACATTTAAAATTCTAAGTGCAAAAAATACATATAATTTACTACTAAAGACAGTCATTATATAGTAATAAAATATAATTTACCACTAAACATAATAAATACTAAACAGTCTATATACCTACAAAACCAAACAAAATTAAGTAAAAGACTATTAAAAGCCAAGAAGAGATACAAGTCTCATTTCCAGTTTCTCTACTGGAAAAAAAACACATTAAAATTCCACACAAACCTTAAAGGCATACTCTATTCTTAGGTTGAAAGAAAAATATATAAAGATATCAACCCATCCTGTTCCAAAACATGAACTGAAGGTGTCCCTATAAAACTTTCAATCAAATTTCCATATAGAAAAATTAATTTCTATAAAGAAAAGTCTAAGGAAAATGATTAAACATGACTCTTACCAAGTGTTAAAATGTATTAGAAATCCATGAGAATCTTTTCCAAACAAAAGAAATAGTTTAGTGTTTGTAAGTAACAGAAAACCATCCACAAGGACAAATGAAACACTAAGGTAGGTCAGCAGAAAATGGCACTTAAAGAGCAGCACAGACCTAAGCCGGGCGTGGTGGCGCACATCTTTAATCCCAGCACTGTGGGAGGCAGAGGCAGAGGCAGACAGAGTTCTGAGTTCGAGGCCAGCCTGATCTACAAAGTGAGTTCCAGGACAGCCAGGGCTATACAGAGAAACCCTGTCTCAAAAAAAAAAAAAAACAGCACAGACCTGAGCCTAAGGCCCTCCTAGAGGCTGGAGCGGGATGAGGTTCCCTCATGCAAACTGGCAGTGAGAGCAAATGGGTAGACTCTCAGGAGCCAATTCAGCAACATCCATCAAAATTAAAAAACCATCTGACTCAGTAATTCCTGTTCTGGGAATTCATCCAACTGATACGAGTACACATGTTCGAAGAAACACACACAAGCATATTCACTGCAGCAGCATCGACACCAGCATCCTGTAAACAGCTTAAATACATCCTACCCTAGGGACCCATTAGATAATGACTCTAAGATCCATAGGGTGTAATACTCTATGGCAGTCAAGAAAAACCCTGGCTACGTGTCAGTCACTGGAAAGCTTCTGAAAATTCACAAGATATACAAACCACACCCAGACCTATCAGACAGACCTCTAGTGAAGGGCCCAGCAATTTCCATTCTGCATCCCCAGTGAGGGTAAGTTCAACAGTAGTGCAGAACCTTGGGGCCAACCATTCAAGGGGGAAAAGTCCAGATGCCACACCGCAGCAGCAGCACGAGCACAAGCCACTCTCTGACCTGCAAGCTAGGAGAGCGACAGTCCTACCTCAGGTAATTCTAAGGACTATAAAAACTCACATGTGTGCTAAGGAGAGGGTGCCTGGCAACAGAAAGCACCAAGTCAGTGCCAGCCGTTTATCAAGCCTGAGTGATCAGAGCACATTTAGGGGATGTGGCAAAGTCAACAGTCACAGATGTGCTGTGTATACACATGTACTGTGTATTATAGGCAAAATATATGCACACATGAATAAATTTTACAGAAAACACTATGGACAAATTGTCTCCAGGAAGAACAATTTATTTCCATTACATAGCCTTGTAACTTTAAAAATGTTACCCTTAATCCAACTGTGACTTACAAGAAATAGGACAGAGGACATGCTGAACCAGCTCACAGTTAACAATCAGTAAAAGTCACAGTGGCAAGCCCAACAAACAGCCTGATTTCTCTTACTCTTTCTCTCTCTCTCTCTCTCTCTCTCTCCCCCCTACCTCCCCCCCCCCCCGCTATCTCTCTCTCTATCTCTCTTTCTTTAAAAATGCTTCTGTGGAATTAAGCCAGGGCCTTGCACACTACCTTCTGGGACAGGGAGTGGAGCCATTGGTGTTTGCGGGGTTCTTTATAGTCAGATTCAAACAAAGCATATGACATCTTAAGGAAACAAAGTTTAAATACTTGCTAAAAACACTAAGATGAAATATTATGAGGCAGATCGTTTCAAAATAACAGAAGACAGGGGAGAAGGCCAGACAGTGAGGCTGTCAGGAGTCCTGCACTCTTATGCCCACTGTGACTTCTACTTCAAATTCCACCTAACAAACGCTTTATGAAAAAAAGCAATCTTGTACTCAAGACTTGCACGTGTGTGTGTGTGTGTGTGTGTGTGTGTGTGTGTGTGTGTGTGTGTGTGTGTGTAGACATTTTTTTTCCAGGTTACTTCTACCTTCACCCCCAGACCCTTCTGATACAGCTTCAATATCAAAAAACCACAAACTACTGTTTCCTAAAAACAAGTCTGTTAAGTCTCACTGTGATATTAAAAAACAAAACAAAAACAAAAACAAATAAGCTGGCAAATTTTTTAAAAAATGAAAAACAAAACAAACAACAACAGCATTATACGTACAATCCTAGTACCAGAAATGCTGGCCAGGGGGTTATAGGCCAGTGAGGCTAGATAACAGGTTCCTAGCTCAAGAGTAACTTAGCAAGTGCCTTCTAGAAATCCAAGTCTTCCTAGTGTGATTTAATCAGGCCCTTGTGACTGCTATCTGAGCTTCCTTTAAAGCAGCAATTTCAAGGTGAGTTTGTCTGCAAGATGAAACAGCAGGACTGCCCCACAGAGTGCAGAATCTAAGGTGACAAGGGAACGCCCCTCTCCTCCTGGTGTTCCACTTGCTCTCTAGATTTCTACCTGTTCCCTCTGAGCGCGTGCTACGCAGCACCCACCCTTGTCCAAGGACAAGAGTCACTCCAGGCCTGTTACACCATCAGTGTGCAGAAGAACTCAAAGTGCAAAAAAGAATGCTGGAAATTCTCCTTATACTGTTCAACAAAATAGAAAGGCATAATATAATGCAAAATAGAAAGTTTACAAATACACATATTTAAATATATGGGTATGTTTACATACATAAGGAAAACTATAGAAAATATCCCAAAAATTTAGTGAGGATAGTAAGATTTTCCTCTTTTACAACGTATCTGTTTTCCAAACATTGCATGAGCATTACCCAAAAGAAAAGCAAGTTTCTTTTTTTAGGACAAACACAGTAGTAATAATAGCCAGCCACTGAGTGAGTGACACCCTACCAGGAACCATGCTAAGTGGGTGGGACTTCAGCATTCACTGTCTTCAACCCTCATGACAACCTACATGGAGTGACTTCTGACTACATCACCATGACTTGACCAAGGGACTGCCAATGATGGACATCTGAGAAAGGCCTAAACCAGCAAATGGAGAACTATATAAAACTAAACCAAAGGACCAGATTTCCCAGGTAGTGAGTGCACCCAGACAGCCTCTGACAAAGGCCTTGCTCTGACAGCCCGCCTAAGACATCAATGACACAAAGGCCACCAAAGGCATCAGTGCTACAGAATCAATGACAATGTTCTCCTGAAACGTCTATGCTGAAGCCCTACTCCTCAAGATGAGGCTTAACTGCAGCTGTGCTCTCTGGGAGATGATCAGGTCATGAGGGCCAAGCAGTCACTAATAAGGCTTAACAGACTTATAAGCAAGGAGCCAAGAAGCTCATCAATATGACAAATCAGAAAGAAGACTGAGGTTGACCAGCCACAGTGCACATGGCTATACCACTAGGAGGTAAAAGCAGTAAGATCAGGAGGAATTCAAACCATACTCGGCTAAACAGTGAGCTTGAGGCCATTCTGAAGCCAGACCCTGTTTTCAAAGAAAAAGAAAAAGGAAAAAGGGAGGGGGGGTGCTACAACAATAAAAACCGCTGGTAACAGAGCCTAGTGGAGCACCTATGTAGCATACCCCAGCACTGCACAAGACACAGTATACTGTCAGGAACCTCTTCCAAATGATGCAATTCTCTTCCCAGGAAACACCTAGGTCCCTGTAACAGCCAGGCACAAAGGACACACTGCCAACATACTAACATGAAAACATACTAATACTGATGGCTTCCTTTAGTACCATACTCAAGTAGGTGAAGCAGCTCATACACCTTGCGGCTCTGGGAAGCCCTCCTCACACTGTCCCAACTACTTACACACAGGAAGGAGAGAGCAGGACAACAGCAAGGGGTTGCTCATCCAAGGTCCGAGCACCTAGCACCTACATGATAACTCACACTCCTTCTGACTGTTTTGTTGTGGGCTTGGGGGAGGGGGCCATCTTTGTTTTGTCTACCCAGTTATGGTTTTTCTCTTTTGTCTTTGCCTTTTTAGAGATGAGGGTTTCCTCTCGAGCCCAAACCAGCCCGACTCACCATGGCTAGGTGATAATTGATATTCTTATTACAACCTTTTCCCCCTTCCTTCCTTTATAAAGGGCTCTACTCATGATTTATATAAGAAAAACAGAGCTGCCACATGCTGTCAAGAGCCTTTCATCTGCATTCCCAGACCCAGCCACTTTTCCAAGGCCTTCAGCACCACCTGCAGGTGGAAAGCCTGAACTGCAGGTGCTCTGATAGTTTGGCTGTGAGTGCTGGGATGAAGCCAAGAGGTGAAGCCAAGTAGGCAATGTAAAAAAGAGCTGATGACTGGCAGGAGACGGTGAAAGCTGTATGTCCCTTCTTTCCACAGTGCTCACAGGCACTGGTCACTGCCAACTACAACACAGACACTAAGACAAAGTGAACACAGTATCTATTATGGACAGCTCCCAAACCTATAAAAGTATGATGTACTTTACAGTCTTGCATAACCAGGACATTTTTTTGTACCTAAATAGGTGGAAATTAAATGGGTGTTTCAAGCACCCAGGCACTTCTCTGTTCCCTTTGTTTCTTCTTTTCCTCATTCCTTAAGTGGACTTTTACTGTGGTGCCCAGTCTGACTGGTCTTAAACTTGTAAGCTTAAGCAATTTTTCCATCACAGCCTCTCCTGTGCCACCACCATGCCAGGCTCAGACTAGGAGACTTCTGACAGCAGGCTGAAACGAGACTTAGAGCAACTGGGACCTATTAGTAAGGGAAATAGCAACAGGGTGACAGCAAATATCCTTCAAATATACCCCTTAATCACCCCACAAATACTGTCCCTGTAGCTTTGGGTGAACTCTACATCATTACACATAGATAAAATATATGCTGCAGCCAGCCATGATGGTACACACCTGCAGTTCCAGTATTGGGAGGGTGAAGACAGGAGGATCACACAAGGTTAAAAACAGCCTGGGCTACACAGCAAGACCCTGTCTCTAAATAACAAAAATAACAAAAAAATGTTAAAATAATTCTTAAAAAATCTGCCCGCAAAATGACTCAGCTGGGTAGGGCACTTGTCACTAAACCTGGTGACCTAAGCTTAGTCCCAGCACCCACACCATATAAGGAAAGAACACACACACAAAATAAATAGAATGTTTTAAAGCTATTACCATAAAGCTTTAAGGCTGTGGCTGATGAGATGGCTCAGCGGGTAAGAGCACCCGACTGCTCTTCCGAAGGTGATGAGTTCAAATCCCAGCAACCACATGGTGGCTTACAACCACCCGTAATGAGATCTGGCGCCCTCCTCTGGTGCGTCTGAAGTCAGCTACGAATAACAATAAATGAATCCTTGGACCGGAGAGAGCAGAGACTGAGCAAGTGGGACTGACCGGAGCGAGTGGGGCCAACCAGAGCAAGCAGGGTTGACTGGAACAAGGAAAAAAAAATTAAAAATAAATTTAAAAAAAAAAAAAGGTTGGGGATTTAGCTCAGTGGTAGAGCGCTTGCCTAGCAAGTGCGAAGCCCTGAGTTCGGTCCTCAGCTCTGGAAAAAAAAATAAAATAAAATAAAATAAAATAAAAAATAAAAATAAAAATAAAAAATAAATAAATAAAATAAAGCTTTAAAGCAGAGCACCTGTAAGAATGCAGGGCCTGAGGCTAGGAAGGAAGAAGCACAGTGCAGCCTGGCTAACACAAACATCTCTACCATGGCTGTGAGGATTACAAAACTATCTGAGAGAAGTCATAACTATATTCCAAAGGAGAGTAACTTATGTTCCAAAGACACAAAATGATTGCTTCTCAGCATTTTGGCTGTGATGAAGTGTTTAACACAGACAAAAATATGAAGTTTAATAACCAGGCACACAGTGGTGCACACCTTTAATCCCAGCAAGGAGAGACAAAGGCAGACAGATCTTGGTAGTTCAGACCAGCCTGGTCTACATATCGAGTTCCAAGCCAGCCAGGATTACAGTGAGAACCTATATCAAAAAACAAACAGTTGGGTGTGGTGGCACACGCCTTTAATCCCAGCACTCGGGAGGCAGAGGCAGGTGGATTTCTGAGTTTGAGGCCAGCCTGGTCTACAGAGTGAGTTTCAGGACAACCAGGGCTGAAAGAGAAACCCTGTCTTGAAAAACCAAAAAAAAAAAAAAAAAAAAAAAGTATAAATACATTATCATCTTGTCTTTCTTTTCCCCAGCACTTATGCCAAATTTTGTTAGGCATGTCAAGGGACTTTACTGAAGAGGAGCATCTCTCAATGCTGTGGAGAATCAGCAGCAAAGGATTCTCTAACACAGGCCATCAGAAACAGCAGTCAAACACAGGGGTGCAGGAAGAAAGCAGAATCAAAACCAGGCATGGTGGTACACACCTGTAATCAGTGCTTGAGATAGAAAAAGAGTCAGGAGTTCAAGGTCATCCTGGGCCATAAGATCTGACTAAAAAACCAAAGGAAGAAAAAAGAAAAAAAGAAATCAGTGTCCCAAGCCTCAGGTTCTGGGCAACCGAGTGCAAAGAGTCCTCAAAAGGAGAGGTGCTTGAGTATAGAGAGTCACCTTAAGATTCTTCAACTATTCAACTGACAAAATGACAAATCTTCATATCTACCATGGAGAGCTAATTGGTGGAAGAACTCTGGGATCCAGCTCCAAGTGGAACAAAGAAGAGCGTTTGACATTCCATTTTCAGATGCGCAAAAACTGCAGCTATAGACTATTGCTTCAACTTGTAATTGAATCATGGTTCAACTACTGAAAGGTTAGATGTTGTATTTCTGAAAGAAAAGTCAAGATAATAGAAGTCTAACCTGAACAGCAGGTAAAAACGTTGGTTTCGGAATCGCATGCAAATCTTCACTCTATACTTACTGCTATGGTAGCATTCTGACTGGCACAATAAACCAGAATACAGCAGAATGGTTTAAGAATTTAGAGTCCCGGGGCTGGTGAGATGGCTCAGCGGGTAAGAGCACCCAACTGCTCTTCCGAAGGTGATGAGTTCAAATCCCAGCAACCACATGGTGGCTTACAACCACCCGTAACAAGATCTGACACCCTCCTCTGGTGCGTCTGAAGTCAGCTACAGCATACTTATGAAGAATAATAAGAAATGAATCCTTGGACTGGAGAGACCAACCGGAGCAAGTGAGGCTGTCCGGAGCGAGCAGAGCCGAACGGGGACGGCCAAAGCAAGCAGGGACGGCCGGAGCTAGCGGGGCGGAGCGAGTGGGGCCGAGCGGGAACGGCCGGAACGAGCGGGGCCAACCGGAGCAAGCGGAGCCAATCAGAGCGAGCCAGGCCGGCTGGAAGAGGGGGGGGGGCTTAAGGGGGCGGCCGGGAGCGAGTGGGGCTGGCCGGAGCGAGCAGAGCCGGCGGGAGTGAGCGGGATTGACCGGAACAAGGAAAAAAAAAAAAAAAAAAAAAAAGAAAAGAAAAAGGTAAATATAAAAATGGGGAGTTGGCCAGAAACTATTGCTGATGCCAAGAAGTGTTTGTGGACAAGAACCTGATACAGCCATCTACTGAGAGACACTGCCAGATCCTAACCAATACAGATGCGGATGCTCAATGCCAACCATAGGACTGAGCACAGGGACCCCAATGGAGGAGCTAGGGGAAGGACTGAAGGAGCTGAAGGGGCCTTATCAACGGTATCAATGGGAGGTGAGGCCCTTGGTCCCATAAAGGCTTGATACCCCAGTATAAAGGAATGCTAGGGCAGTGAGGCAGGAGTGGGTAGGCGGGTGGGGGAGCACCTTCATGAAAGCAGGGTAACGGGGGATGGGATAGGGAGTTTGCAGAGGGAAAACCGGGAAAGGGGATAATATTTGAAATGTAAATGAATAAAATATCCAATTAAAAAAAAATACTGCTGGGGTGAGCCTGCTTTGGATGTTCGTACATAGGATTAAGACATTTTCTAAGGGCTGGAGAGATGGTTAAGAGCACTGATTGCTCTTCCAGAGGTCCTGAGTTCAATTAGCAGCAACCATATGATGGCTCACAACCATCTGTAATGGGATCTGATACCCTTTTCTAGTGTATCTGAAGACAGTTACAGTGTACTCATTTAAATAAAATAAATAAATATTAAAAAAAGAAAAAAGACATTTTATATAAATACAAAGTATGAACTCTCTTTAAAAAAAAAAAAAAAGATGAGGGGCTGGGGGAATGGCTCAGTCAGTACAGTAAAGTACTTGCCTTTAAAATTCAACCTAAACCGGGCGGGGTGGCGCACACCTTTAATCCCAGCACTCGGGAGGTAGAGGTAGGCGCATTTCTGAGTTCGAGGCCAGCCTGGTTTACAAAGTGAGTGTCAGGACAGCCAGAGCTATACAGAGAAACCCTGTCTCAAAAATAAATAAATAAATAAATAAATAAATAAATAAAAATAAAATTCAACCTAATCTAGACCACTTTGGAGACAGAGGCAGATAGAAGATGTCTGTGAATTTGAGGCCAGCCTGGTCTACAGAGTAAATTCCATGTCAGCCAGAACTACACAGTAAGACCCTATTCTTTAAAAAAAAAAAAATTTAAAGAGTGGAAAGAGCCGGGCATGGTGGCACACGCCTTTAATCCCAACACTCGGTAGGCAGAGGCAGGCGGATTTCTGAGTTTGAGGCCAGCCTGGTCTACAGAGTGAGTTTCAGGACAACCAGAGCTACACAGAGAAACCCTGTCTCGAAAAACAAAAAAAAAAAAGTGGAAAGATCTGATTTTAACCTCCAAAACTCAAGTCAAAACAAACCAAAATAGTCGGATACAGTGGAGGTTAATAACCCTAGTCCAGGAGAGGCAGACAAGGGGGACCCAGCAAGGTCACTGTCTACTTAGCCTGGCCAATTTGTTGAAGTTCCAGGGTAATGAGACTCTTGAGACTTTAAAACAAACAAAACAAAACAATAACAAATACAAAAACAAAGGCCCCTGAGGAACAACATCCAAGGCTGTCTTCTGACCACCACCTGCATTCATACACACAAAGTAACTAAAACAGTCCTTACTGCTGGCTCTGTGACTCACCATTAATACTGCATTGCTAGCCGGGCTTGGTAGCGCACGCCTTTAATCCCAGCACTCAGGAGGCAGTGGCAGGGGGATTTCTGAATTCGAGGCCAGCCTGGTCTACAAAGTGAGTGCCAGGACAGCCAGGGCTATACAGAGAAACCCTGTCTCGAAAAACCAAAAAAAAAAAAAAAATATTGCATTGCTTCTCTAGGGTTTTCAAATTTGGCGTTTAACAGTAAGGTATATACCGTTACTCTTACTCAACATTAATTATACCATGAAACATCTGTATCTGTCAAGAGTTAAGAGGAACAGAATAAGCAGCTAACACTGAAAAGATTTCTGTGAAGGCTGGTGAGACAGCTTGGTGGTCTGACAACCTGAGTTCAATCCCTGCAGCTCATATGACAGAGAGTCAGAACGAAGCCTTATAACTTGTCCTTTGGCCTCCACACATGCACCCTGATACAAGTCCACCCATACACACACTAAACAAATAAATAAACATAGAGCAGGCATGGTTGTGTGTACCTTTAGTCCAAGCACTAGAAAAGCAAAGGCTAGCCTGGTCTACATAGAGAGGTCCAGGACAGCCAAGGCTATGTAGAGACCCTGTTTCACACAGATGGAAGGATGGATGGACAGACAGATGAATGAATATAACTATGGGGGATGTCTAAGCCAGTCCAAAATCCACATAGGCCACCGTAAACTCCCCAAAACTGAGTGCAGACCCCATCCACAGAATCTCTTCTACTTCAGGGAAGTTTAAACTGATTGATCAGGTCCACTCATGTAGAAAGTCAACATGCTTAAAGTCAACTACTACAGACCCTATGCATAGCTACATAGTAGTACTGGACAAGTATCTGAGTGAGTAGAAACTATAGCCTTGCCTACATGGCAGAGAAAAACTGACTCTCACAATATCCACCTTGACAATCTTCAAGATCACTTTATAAACAGACAGGCAAATCATGTTCCGTTGTACTTGCTATTTTTCCTTTTGAGACAGGTCTCACTCTGTAGCCTAGGCTGGCCTATTACTCTTTGTATAGACTAGGCTGGCCTCAAACTTAAGTGATCTTCCTGACTCTACCTCTAAGTGTTGGAATTATAGGTATATGCACATGGAAAAACTTTTCTCAATACCTGAATTCTACAGCATTGAGAAGAAAACCAGAAAAAAAAAAAAAAATCTACTAGACCTAGCCAGTTGGTGTTGTGCATCTTTAATCCAAGCACTCAGGAGGCAGAGGCAGATGGATCTGAGTTCCGGCCAGCCTGTTCTACAGAGCAAGTTCCAGAATAGCCAGGACTACACAGAGAAATAAGCCAGGCGGTGGTGGAACACGCCTTTAATCCCAGCACTCGGGAGGCAGAGGCAGGTGGATTTCTGAGTTCGAGGTCAGCCTGGTCTACAAAGTGAGTTCCAGGACAGCCAGGGCTACACAGAGAAACCCTGTCTTGAAAAACCAAAAAAAAATAAAAAATAAAAAATAAATAAAAAAATAAAAAAAATAAAGAAAACCTCTGAGGTAACGGAATTCAAAGCTGAGTTCCAAAAGGCGGTCCCTGAAGTTCCAGGATGGAAGGCAGTCTGGCTCACTAAGGTGTTTGAGTGCTGCTTGAGAAAAGGAGACTAAGACACAGGCAAGAACAAAGGAATGTAAAGACCATATGGAGACACAGGAAGATGGCTATCTGCAAGCCACTGATAGAAGCCTTCAAACAAACAACCCAGATCATACTTTAATCTGGGGTTTTCAGCCTTCGGAATTTCTGTAGTTAACCACTGCCCACTAAAACAGAACTGGTATTTTTTACAAACCACACAAAACAGAAACCACTCATAGGCAAACTTCAGCACAGCAGAGAGAGGAGGACACTGCAGGAGATGCTCCTACCTGGGGGGCACAGGAGGGTCCTTGGGGCCTTCAGCGGCACTGCTAACTGTTCCTGGAGCTTCTGCCTCCTCCAGGCCATGGGTCACTTTGTGCTCCGGGCCCTGGGGGCCTGGGGGGTCCTCCTTCTCTACTTCCTGAGGCCCACTCAAGTCTGCAGCAGCATCGATCTCTACCTCCTGCACTGGGACCGGCACAGCTTCCTTCTCAGCTTCAGCAGCTGTCACGGCCTTGGCCTCTTCCTCCTTTTTTCTGATTTTCTCTTCCAGTTCCTTCTTCCTTTTCTCATCATCCTGGCGAGCCATGTGATCAAATGTTTTAAAGACCTAAAAATGAAACAAACATCAATGCAACAATAAGTTTATCTGCACCCTATCAGACAAAACCACCAAAGAAATATAACAAAATCTTCTAAGTACAAAATTAAATAACAGGGGCTGGTGAGATGGCTCAGCGGGTAAGAGCACCCTACTGCTCTTCTGAAGGTGATGAGTTCAAATCCCAGCAACCACATGGTGGCTTACAACCACCATAATGAGATCTGACGCCCTTCTCTGGTGTGTCTGAAGTCAGCTATAGTGTACTTATGAATAATAATAAATGAATCCTTGGACCGGAGAGAGCAGGGACTGAGCAAGTGGGACCGACCGAAGTGAGTGGGGCCGAAAGGAGCAAGCGGCAGGCCAGAGCGAGCAGGGTGGACAGGAGTGAGCAGGGTTGACAGGAACAAGGAAAAGCACTCCCCGACCAGCCCTAGAGGACTCCCCACGTGATCTTGGGACCAGCATTTCACAAGAGCCCACAATCAAAGGATCACAGTATAAGCTGGACTCAGAGGAGTCCAGAATCAACTGGGAATATAAGAAGGACAGGCTCCAGACTGCAAAGGGTCGCTCAGACTCAGTCTGCGCAGGTCAGCTCATGGTCTGCAAATGGTGAGTGAGCAAAGGGCTAAACAGGGCACCTTTTGGGACACAACCAGCTCTGGGCTCTAGACACCCTCCCCACCTGAAGACAGTTCTCCCCCTGGGAGGGCCTTCTCTGCCAGAACTTGTGAGAGAGCCATATTGGGTCCTTGGTTGCTCAGAGACCAGTCTACACAGGTCAGCTCACAGACCACAAAGGGTCGCACAGACCCAGTCTGAGCAGGTCAGCTCACAGACTGCAAAGGGTCACTCAGACCCAGTCTGCTCAGGTCAGCTCACGGACTACAAAGGGTGAGTGAGCAAACAGCTGAGCAGGCCACCTTTCAGGACAGACCCAGCTCTGGGCTCTAGACATCCCAGCACCCTCCCTGACTAAAGACAGGTCTCAGCCTAGGAGGCTTTCCCTGCCCGAATGTGTGAGAGAGCCATCTTGGGTTCCAGGTCGATAAGACCTAGTCTGCGCAGGTCGGCTCAGGGAAGGCAAAGGGTGAGTGAGAAAACAGCTGAACAGTGCACCTTTTGGGACACACCCAGCTTTGGGCTCTAGACATCCAGGTCTCCCCCCACCCCACCTGCCTGAGGAAAGTTCTCAGCATGGAAGGGCTTTCCCAGCTGGAACTTGTGAGAGAGCCATATTAGGTCCCAGGTTGCTCAGAGACCAGTCTGTTCAGGTCAGCTCACAGACTACAAAGGCTCCCACAGAGACTAGTCTGTGCAGGTGAGTGTGCAGACCGCAGAGGCAACACATCTTCTAGGACAGGCCCTATATAGGGTCTTCAACTTTACCTAAGAGGCAAGTCTGAACACCAAAACTCTGTGCACCTTCCCTGCAAAAGGAGAGTTCGCCTGCTGAGACTACTCTGACCACTGAGATTCGGGAGAGAGCTGGGCTCCTAGGTCTGCTGACAGAGGCCAACAGAATCACAGGAGGAACAAGCTCCAACCAGAGACAACTATAACAACCAACTCCAGAGATTACCAGATGGAGAAAGGCAGACGTAAGAATCTTAATAACAGAAACCAAGACCACCCACCTTCTTCAGAACCCAGCACTCCCACTTCAGCCAGTCTTGGATACCCCAACACACCCAAAAAACAAGACTCAGATTTAAAAATCATATATCATGGTGCTGGTAGAGGACATGAAGAAGGACATGAATAACTCACTTAAAGAAATGCAGGGCCGGGCGTGGTGGCGTACGCCTTTAATCCCAGCACTCAGGAGGCAGAGGCAGGCGGATTTCTGAGTTCGAGGCCAGCTTGGTCTACAAAGTGAGTACCAGGACAGCCAGGGCTATACAGAGAAACCCTGTCTCAAAAAAAAAAAAAAAAAAAAAAAAAAAAAAAAAAA